>JBBPBS010000007.1:13389323-13415541 GCA_037974835.1 Cicer judaicum
TACAAAATTTTACACAAAATCAACTTTTTGAACACCATTTTTTTTATTTGTATAAAAAAAAAGGCATTTTATTATAAAATTATTTTATCATTTATTTGTTAGATTATGAAAAGGATATGAAAGAAATTACTTGCTGTGAATTTAAGATTGAGAATTTTTTTTAGAATTTTGTATATAAATACAAAATTAGAATAATTATGCAACAACTCACTGTCCACCCTACTTTTTTTATTGACAGATAATTGAATTATTTATTTATTTTATTTATGGATACTTGATAAATTATATATTACAGATTAATAATAAATTGTTAGAGTATAATAACAAAAACAAAATTAATGTTTCACTTGGTATTAAAAAACATCATAACGTTTTTAATAACTTATATTATGTGATGATAAGTGTCACAAGTATATTGAGTTGTATAAAATTCTACTCATATTAATTGATAAATATGAGTGGTAATAGATTAAACTATTCCACGATTAAATTTATAAAAAATTTAGAATTAAAATATATATTTTTTAAAACATGTAAGACTTAAGTTTTATAAAAGTCTTTTTTAAGTAGAAAACAAAAAGTATTATTAACCTATTTAAATTATTATTAACCTATATTGAATAGAGATCTTTGGGTCCGAAATTAATGGAAATATGAAAAATCTATCATTATTTTCTCATCTTGAACCAAACTTGTTTGGTCAAATACTTCTTTTTTTATACAGTGTTTGGTTAAATAGTATGTGGCTACAGTCTGGCCTTCCATGCAATTTGAGACGTCGAATGTGCGTAGCGGAAATTCTATAAATGTTTGGTGTGAAAGGCGGATTTTTTTTTTTCACTATCCTATTTTTGAAAGAAAAAAAAATATAAATATTTCATTTTAAATTAATCTATCAAAATATCTTTTATTTTTTAACTTTTTTTTATTTTTACAAGTCGCTATTTCAAATGACTAACTTGTAATATTGAATAAAATTAAAAAAAAAAGACATTTTGATAGATTAATTTAAAATGAAATATTTGTATATTTTTTTTCAAAAATAAAATAGTAAAAAAAAACCCGTGAAAACCGACTTGATTCTACAAATAGGTTTTGTGTCAATGTCAATGAAGTTCTCCCTATATTAAAAATTAGATCTAACAAATAATAAATTCAATTTTAGTAATAATAAAAAGTAAAATAAACTGTAATCCCCATAAGATTTTATTTTACTTTTTATATAAAAGTTCACAACTTATTAACTTTTAAATTTTTTATTCATTTTTAATTCTTATTTTAATTTTTTTATAAAAAATGATATTTATAATTATTAAAAAATCTCTATAAAATTAAAATAAAAATTAAATGTGAATTTTTTTTATTTGCATAATATAACATAAAAAATTTCATCCTCATTTTATTATAATATGATAAAAAATTTCAAGACCTCACCAATTTGATATAATCCAATAGGTCGTCCTAGGTATTGGAGAATTGGATTTCATATCCTACATTTTATCATTTTTTGTAAGAATTTCTAAAAAATACTGTGTCACCTAAAATTTGATTATGAAACTGAAACTTTCAATTCAAAAAGTAATTAAATATTTGTAAATAAATAATTTTTTTTTTATAAATTCTTGAAATTATTTAAAATACTAAAATATTTATAAAATTTAAAACAACTTTTAAATGAGACTTAATTAAACTATAATTCTCGTCTAGACTCAAGATGTGATCTGACTTCAAGTCATGATATTGAAGGACTGGTGAGTAATCCGGACACTCTTAAGACTTTTAATGTTTCCTTGTTACTTAAAAAACATCACTCTCAACATAGTAATATAGATTTAATAAAAATACTTGTAGATGTTTCTCAACCATCCCAGTAGCTAAACGTAAAAAAATCTCTTGACAAACTATACCTCAATTCAATAAAATATTATATTTTCGTAAGTTATACTCAAATACGCCTTTTACCTCTAGGTTCAAATCTTTCAAATAATTTAAATCAATAAACATAAATAATCTAATGACATAAATTATACATAATAATAATAATAATAATATAGTATATCTCTAATCATAACAAATAATCTACACTCACATAGCTGAACATGAGCTTAACATAGAAATCATGTGTGTGTGTACACACACACCATGTGTTAACATCAAACTTCCAAAAAAGAGTTGTTATATTTAAATTTTCAAATGCAATTAATATCACTTGAAATTGATTTATATAACTCAAGTTATGATATTATAAAGTTAATAATATTACATAATAATCTTATGAGAAAATAATTGTGTTTACAATACTATTGAGTCATTTTTATATTTACAAAAATCGTACATCTTGACTTGATAAAACTACTATATGTCTTATTTCATACTCAACTAAATTCCCTCAAAATCGATTCCTATTATTTATGTTATACTCATTTTAACCCAACTACGTCATAATTATTTTCTGCATAAAATACTATAACTTTGATCATTTAATTAAAATAACAAACGACCAATTTAAATAAACGATAAATATTTTGAAAAAATTAAGATATCTAATTTATAATATATGATTTCTATTCTGCATAATAGACATTCAATTAATACATTTTAATAAAACAAGGTATATATGTGCAAAAACATAATAACAATTTTTGTTTTCAACTCGTAACTCAAGTTCCTGAGTCAATTCTAAATGAAATTTAGTGAAACTATTATCTATTTCGAAAGTAATTAAGTATATTTTTTATTTGGATAAAATTTAACTAAAAACACTATCTATTGACAAATACTAAAGGTATACATACTTATACGAGTTTAAAAGTAATATTATATTATTTTTATTTGAAACTTTATATTTTTAAGTTCATATGTTCAACTAAGTAAAATACATTCAAAATTAAATATAAATCAATTAGTTATTAATACTAAACAATTATCATTTCATCACCAACTCAACCACAACATTGAACAACCATAATAAAACAATAACTCTTCATAGTAATTATACAAACACTTAACATACGTTGTTAATAATCAATGGTACTAAATCAAATAAAATTATCTCAATATCGAAACATGCAAATCATAATCTCTAAATACACCTAAGAGACGTTTCAAGAGAAATTTCAATATTTAAAACATAATCGAGGTAGGAGTGAAAATGTTCTCTTTGGTGTAGTTAGTTTTGGAAATGATTAATGAGCGAGTGGAGTAGGGGCGTTGGAAGAGTGAAAGTACTATGTTTGTTTTAGTGGCTCTTCATTTACATATAACAGCCATTGAAAAAAATTGAGACATTATTGTTGAGTTGGTGTTGAATTAGATAAATATGCAATTGTTTAAACATTTCAAACATATTTTGTGGTTTGAAATGGCATCATTTGTTATATTTATTAGATTTAATTATAATTCTCTTATTATTACTATTTTACGATATTAGTTTTTTTATTTTAAAAGTTGATATATTTTGTCTCTTTATCAAATTTTTGAATTAAAAAAATGATAATTTAATATATTTGTAATGACGTACTATACAATTATATGATATTGAACCATATAGAAATTCTAATTATTTATATGTCATTAATTAAAATTAAAATAAAAATAATTTTAGAAGTTTAAATTTTAGTTTTTACGACGTTTTATTCAAATTTCATGGTGTTAATCATTTTACATCATTGTATCAGATGTTATATTATTTAAAATATCTCATCTCATAGTTTTTTAGTTAAAAAATCAGAGAAAAACTTAAATTGTCGACTTTTAAAATAAAGAATTAATTTTGTGAATTACTAAAAATAAAGAAACTAATACCGTAATTAAACTTATTTATTATGTATTTCTCAAATATTATATATTTTCTTCATATTTATGTATTTCTCATCGTTATTAACTTATTATTGATAAAAATTAAGTAAAATAAATAAATTAAACGTTGAGTTGAAATAATTGACTATTTATTTGATATTAAAATTAAAAATATTATAAATGAGGAATATTTACAATTGAAAAAATAAACTGTGTATAATACAAAAGACTACAAATGGTCAACACTTTTATACACGGTGTTTTGTTGGATATTCGGTCAATATTCAATCATTTAATAATTCATATTTTTTATATTTAATTAAATTTTAAATAAATTTAATTTTAGATTATTTTCTATTTATCTACATGGTTATCCATCATTTTCTCTTACCAAAATATGATTTAATTAGTTGAATCAATATTCATCAAGTTATAGTTAAATCACTAATAATGAAAGAGAGTTATTAATTTACAATACTAAAAAGTATTAACATAATTATAAAATTTCAAGTGATTTTATTTTTTGGAAAAATTTGAAAATAGCACACGTTAAATAAATGTTGGTCTATAATAAATTTATATAAATGTTGTGTATATATCCAGTCTGACAGCGGAACACGTGATATATCACTTGCTCATTGATATCGTTCTTATCCAATAATAATAATAACACTGCTTAATCTGTAGCTATATATCATTATCAATTACTCAAATTCATAATTCCAAATTTTCGAGATTTTCCCCATAATAACACCACAACAAACCGAATTGAAGAAGAAAATTGGGAATCGATATTTCACAACAATTTATATAAATCGATCCATTCCTGCTCGGTAATTGTCACATCTCTATCGCCGAACACGTTTCAATCTCTTACGGTTACACTCTTCACCGCTTTTTATCCTCATTTCATATTACTATTTTTTAGCTTCAAGTTTTACCCTTTTTCTCCGTTGAACTCAATTTCTCACTCTTATACATATTCGTATGTTATTTATTAAGCTAAATTTCTCATATATATAATTATTACAACGACGATCGTATTCTTTTATGTCTTCAATTGTGATGTGCTGTTAAAGTGTTAATTGACGGTTTGATTTTCTTACTCTCTCTATTGTGCAGGAATTACGTTAATCCATGATGATGAAATCTGGGAAAGTATTACTGCTTCTTCTTTGTTTGAATGTCTTGTGTTATGAAGTGGTATTGATACATTTTTTCCCTATATATATTTTTGTGTGTGTTCAATTTTTGAGTATTATATGCTAATAAGGTTTGTTTTTATTTGATGGATAACAGATTGGTGCACCTGGGACTTGCCCTGCCACGAATGTTGGTAAAAGTGGCGATTCAGATGAGTGGGAAGGAGAGTTTTTTCCTGGCATTTCCAAAATTAAATATGAGGTGGTTACACTTGGTTATCACACTTTATTTTTTTCTTGATCTATTATTGTTTTACATAATAATATGAATGAGGATTATTTTGATATAACTTTTGTGCTAAACTGAATTTAATTAAATGCATATATCTTGCAACGTTTCATATTGTCATTTGAGGCTGTGTTTGGGAGTGTAGAAAGGAATTAAGGTATAAAAGAATATATAAAGTAAAAGGGAGTATAATGAAGGTTTATTTGATTATTTGGGATACCCCTAACTACTCCAATGTTTTGGAAATGCAATATTTTTAATAAAAATGAGTAGTGGAGGGTTTTGGTGTTCATATTGATTATACATTAATTTTACTCCACTTGAGGAGAAAGAGGTAGATCCTCCTCAACTGAATTAGTTTTCATTTTTTTTGTTCTTGATAACATGATAACATTGTTTGAGAAACCTTAATTAGTTCCAAACTCTTATTTTCATTTGTATTCTGTAGAATGTGTATCCATTTATCAGTGCATTTATTTTATTTTCAGGGGCCATCCAGTAAGAATCCACTTTCATTTAAATGGTACAACGCAGAGGAGGAAATTATTGGGAAGAAGATGAAGGTTGGTTTTCATTTATATTCTAGGCAGACATGTTTTGTTCCACCTACACTTGGATTTGGACTTGAATTTACTCTTATGTAACTACAGGATTGGTTCAGATTTAGTGTTGCATTTTGGCATACATTCCGTGGAACAGGTGGTGATCCATTCGGTGCACCTACCAAACATTGGCCATGGGAAGATGGTACCAATTCATTAAGCATGGCTAAAAGAAGAAGTATGCTAATTCTTCACTCTCAAATTGATGTACCTCAAATTCAGAGATTTTTATGTGATGCAATATAAAATTCTCATAAATAATGCAGTGAGAGCAAATTTCGAGTTCATAAACAAACTTGGTGTCGACTTTTGGTGCTTCCACGATAGGGATATAGCTCCTGATGGGAAGACTCTTGAGGTGTGTCAACCTTTAAAATTTCTCAGCTTTACTTAATTGCAATTCTTAAAGAGGATCAGAGTTTAGAGGCAGTGCATATGCCTACTTATTTTTTATATCTGGAATATTTAACTATGGTCAAGGACATAGTTGATTGAATTTGCTTTCTTGATTAATGCTCTGCTGCTACAGTTATTAAGGTTTTAACTCTTTCTGAGCTATTGGATTGCACTTGTTGTCTGTGTCTTAGGAATCAAATGCAAATTTGGATGAAGTGGTGGCCCTTGCTCAAGAGCTTCAGAGTCAGGTAATTTGACATGAATGAATCTTTTAAAATATAATAGTTTTCAGATAATCAGCTTAAAGTAGGAAAGTAAGCCTCTCTGCTTTTAAAATCAGTACAGAGTTCTGTAATTATGCTTCTTCACTTCCAATAAATTATATGAAATGTTTGGGAATATGGAAAATGAAAAAATATGAGATTTTGTTTCGTGAATTGTGGTTTTGAAATGTTGATAACACTGGTTTTTTAATTCTCCTTTCCAATGTGTTATAATACAATGGAATATGGAATGAAAAATAAATAAATAGGGGTTTATATATAGTGTGGCATTGTGTTGACTGCTTTGTTATAAAAGATATAACTTAGCGCATTCAGATGTAAACTCTTTTATTTTGGCCCAGTCAAACTACCCGTAATTCATGTAATAATTTTTTAATTTTACCATACAGAATAAGAAAAGCGTTTTGTGGGGAACAGCTCAGTTGTTCATGCATCCTCGTTATATGCATGGTGCTGCTACTAGGTAACATATATACCATTATCTCCTAGCTTATCTATACAGTCTTTTTGCCTAGTGGGTTCATGACTCACAAAATGAACTACTTCACAGCTCTGAGCTAGAGGTGTATGCATATGCTGCTGCTCAAGTGAAGAAAGCCATGGAGGTACGTCTGTGTTCATATATTACAGTAGTAGTAACAAGTTCAATTGTATTTTTAGAACCATCGTTCAGTATACTCATAAAAATGTGTTGCAGGTGACACATTATTTGGGGGGAGAAAATTACGTGTTTTGGGGCGGTCGCGAGGGTTACCAATCTCTTTTGAACACAGATATGGAAAGAGAGCTTAATCATTTGGTGCGTGAATAATTCTATCCTTGATGTAGTTATCTGCTTGTGCTCTCTTTTTGCCTCTTGTATTGATAAACAGTGTATAAGGAATATCCTTGAAAATTAAGAAATAATAACAGTATCAATTTGCACACTTCAACAACAGTAATAACCAAGTTTCAATGTTAATGCTAAAAAATGTAATCAAAAGCTCAGCAGGAAGCCCAAGGGAAATTTTCTAAATTATTAGATGGTCAATATCTTGAATGTTTTTCCCCTTACATAGTGGTTTGCATTTAAAAAGAGCAAGACACTCTCTAGCTTTCAGTAATTCATTGTCTATTCCAAAAATTTCTGTAGTTTTGTCTTCTAATTTGCATTGTGCTGTATCTTTCTTGAAACAATGCTGCTTTTTTCCTGGTTACAGGCTAGATTTTTTGAAGCTGCTGTTGCACACAAAAAGAAGATCGGATTCAATGGTAATCTTCCCTGGAATACCAACTAGCTTGATCATTGTGCTGCGCTAAATTATGAAACATATGAGTAGATCACACCTATAATTTTATGTCTATATGGACCACACACACCACAATTTTTTTCCATAATAAATGAATTTTTTCTCATGTTTTTCTTTTGCTATGTTTTTAGGGACACTTTTAATTGAACCAAAGCCACAAGAACCTACAAAACACCAGTATGCATCTTACCTATTCCATCAATAATTTTACATCGCCTATGATGTACATTACTAACTTGTATACTTCCAGATATGATTGGGATGCTGCAACTACAGCTAATTTCTTGCGAAAATATGGACTTGAAGGTAATATTTGCTTGTATTCATCATTCAAATGTCTCCCCAAGAACCAAAAAATGGGTGTAATGTCTTTCTATAATGAAAATTTTATGTTCTTAAATAGTACACCATGAACATTTTGAACTGTATATAACTTTCTAATTGTTCTCTATCTTTTTCTAAATCAATAATTTACTTTGCCCCTATAATCTAAAGGCTGATCAAGGTCCTGTATGCTGGTTTGTCCTCTATGAAACTGTATTTCCCCCCTCTTCTTGATTTAGAAAATTTCTTAGCCTCTTGAATTTAATAGCCAAGTTATCCCCAATGTGAACCACTTTCACCAAAATTGTACAAAACAAAAGCACAAGAGTCTCTTCACTGCTTTCATAGACTTGAAAGGTTTCTCTTCATTAAAAGGGTGTTATTTCACTTGCACAATTTTCTCCCTTCCTCATTTTTGTTCCTTCTGTAGGGGAATTCAAACTGAACATTGAGTGCAACCATGCCACCCTATCGGGTCACAGGTGAATCTTTAATTGTATATTGTGTTCATCATACTTTATATTTTATTTTTTACGTTCATTACTGAAACTAGACATGTTTTCTTGTTCTTTTTAATGCCTGTCATAGTTGTCATCACGAGCTTGAAACGGCAAGGATTAATGGACTGTTGGGTAATATTGATGCAAATACCGGTGATCCTCAAGTTGGTATGTGCAAATTCTCTAATACTTAATAATGTAACTTCTAACTTGGAAGTTGGAAGGAAGACTCTGTTAACTTGTCACAAGATTGGAAGTTGTAAAAGAAATTGTTATCATTATTGCAGGTTGGGACACAGATCAGTTTCTCGTAGATATCCAAGAGGCAACAATGATTATGCTCAGTGTTATCAGAAACGTACGGAATTGCTTGTTTCTTAACTAATGTTCTGAAGTGCAACACTCCTCCTCACCTTAGAAACACAATCTCATCTGACTGGGTTATTCTTGTCTTTTTCCAGGATGGAATTGCACCTGGTGGATTCAACTTTGATGCCAAATTGTGAGTCCTTCATTATCTTTTTTGTACTCATATCCCTTTTTCCTTGTTGTGATTTATTTACTAAGCGATATTTTAGGCGGAGAGAGAGCACAGATGTTGAAGACCTGTTCATAGCCCATATTGTTGGAATGGATACAATGGCTCGAGGACTCAGGACTGCTGCCAAGCTAATTGAGGATGGTTCTCTTGCCGAACTTGTCCGCAAACGATATCAGAGTTTTGACACAGAAATCGGCGCTCAAATAGAGGTAACATTCTCCCAACTTTTTCTTCTCCTCATCTAATATTTGATTCTTTTTTTTGGTAAATTTTATTGGAACATATGTTGTTGCCATAGGCTGGAAAAGCTGACTTTGATTTGCTTGAGAAGAAGGCTAAGGAATGGGGAGAACCAAAGGTCGCCTCTGCAAAACAGGTAACTATAATAACTAAATTTTCTGTAACAATAAAGGGTGTCTTTCATTACCTTGTAAGTTGTAATGTATAATAGATGAACGAATTTTCACTTTCCCAACTCACATGGAACAGATTTTGTGCATGTTTGATTTCGTGGTGATTTGACAAAATCACGCTGAGCCACTACGGATTTATCTATTCCTCTGTGTAACCAAACATAGACTTATGTGTATGATTAATTATTCAGCTTGAAAAATAGAGCTTAAATAGACACTAATAAATAGATATATCTATTTTATGTTTTACAGGAGCTAGCTGAAATGATATTCCAGTCTGCTATATAAAAAGAAGCATCTAGGTCTGTGTGGCAGTTATCTTCTTATCATTTTTGTTATTAGGAACAGTTTACAATAATAGTTTTAGTTTTAGTCTGATAAACGGAAATCAAGATTTACTTGTATGTAAGTTGCTTAATTTTTATTGAGATAAATTATGTGTGGAGCCGGAGGCAATATCTGACCGGGTGCACTCGAAGCCAGGTGAAGTGGATGTTAACTCTTGTTAATAATAATACGGTGCATACCATGGTCATAAGAGAGAGTTTAGCATGCAGAGTTTGATAATTATTTTTACTTCCATTTTTATAATTTTATTTTCCTTTATTATTATCATCGTGATCGAAAGTTGAAGGGATGCATACAGTAAAGTCCTCCTATGTTTGCACATATACAATGCTGATGTAGCTGTCCATAGCGAATGCATGTATATGACATTGTTAATGATGCAAAAATTTGTTGGCCTCTGCACTAATATTATAATTCCTTTAACATGCAAATTAACATATGAGCACTAAACGACTCAAATTTAGATATAATAGTTGGATACGGAATTAGTGAATCGAGGTCCAACTTGGTTGTATTTGCATAAAAAAGAAATAATATACATATTTCAATTTCTTTTTAGTAAATGTGTAAATATTCAACGAATCCATGTTTAAGTATGTACCACTTTGGAAGCATGTCTCCTTCTCAATGTAGTTTATAGCTAATTAAAAGTGTATCCTCCAATATAGGATAACTAAAAAAATGCATTGAATATTATTAATTATATTTTCATCTCATTTTCTTTAAAAGTACTCTCCAAGAAAAATAAAATATTTTATTTTTTTCATTCCTCTCAGCATCTAAAGTTTTCTTCTCTTTTCCTTCGTAACTCCCAAACAAAGACTTATCTTAATCATGATTAAGAATCATTGTTGCAAATGATATAAATTTTATAAAAGTTACTATTGGATTAAAATTTTATATCATATATATCACAGTTATGTAAAATTTTACAAAATTTTAAAATTATTTGATATATTATTCACATACATTAAAATTATCGTCTTATATATTTTTATTAAACGTCGTTAATTATTATAATTTTCAATCATTAATTAAATAATTTAAATTTGTGTAAAATTTTACATGAATAATTTATATCATATTAACTTTCAATTCAACGATAAATTTTGTAAAATTTGTATTAGTTAAAATGTTATTGAACGATTTAACATTGATATAATATTATATTGATAAAATTTGATTCCTCGTCTTATTATAGACAAATTTAAGATAGGAGAATTTCTCACTTTTTTTATTCTATTTTGTTGCAATTTAAAAAATATATTTTAGATTTGGGACATATTCGTGTTTTGAAATTTTCAAATTGTTGAAAAATTAATAATTCAAATTTTATGAAATTTCCGAACTTTTTTTTTTGTTTTGTTGAAGGGCTCTTTCATAGAATTTCACGGGGTTTGGGGGTAGGGGGCATAAATGTAGGGTATGTAGTAGATTTTTTCCCCCTTCTCTCCCCCCAAATGTTGAGAATATTAGGAAAGGAAGAAACAACCCTTTTCTCGAGTGTATGGGCTGGCCCGATCTTATAATACAGAAAAGCCCAGGTCCAAATTTCGTGGTGCTTGTCTAAATGCGCGAAAAGAAGTAACAACAATAGCTACACCAGATCCCATAACCGAAAGGTGGAGGGCGAGGGAATCAAAATCTTCACTCGATCCTCATATATTCATCATTTTTCGATTCCATTCTTCTTTCTCAAAACTTCCAAACCTAACCCTTCCATCTCCGATTTCAAACTCTTCAGATCAGATTCACACTGGCATGCAGATTCAGAGTGTTTGCTTTGAGATCTGATCCGATTTCAATTTTTTCTCCTTCAGAACAAACGAATTCTCAGTAAGAAGAATCAGTTTTAGCTGATTGATTGATGTTCTAACCGTAACTGTACTGTGTCCGTCCCTCTGCCGAATCGGAAGATGGGATTAGTGTTTACCAGATTGTTTTCATCTCTTTTCGGTAACAAGGAAGCTCGAATTCTCGTTCTCGGTCTCGACAATGCCGGGAAAACCACTATTCTCTGTATGCTTCTTACCTCTCTGCATCTCACAGAATCCAATTCGCTATTTTTTATACTAATTTTGTCGACTTGTTTTCAGATCGGCTTCAGATGGGAGAAGTTGTCTCCACCATTCCAAGTTGGTACTCGATCTCGTTTTGCATTTTTCTTTTTATTTTTTAGTTCGTTTCTCTGCTGAACCCTATTGATTTTGAATTTTATAACTAGTTGCTTTACCCTCTGGCTAAATTTTATTAACTAGTTTGGATTTTCAATTCAACTTGATACCGATTTTATTTGGTTTCTAAAAAAATGTTGTAGAGTTGGGCACAAAATGAAATAACGCATAACAATACTAGTTTCGTGAGGTCAAAGAAAAACTTGTTTTGGAAGAGCTACACACCTTAGTCCTTACTTACACTTACATGCATTCAACCAATCATACTCGTTGCTACAGTTTTTATGAAAAACGTTTTGTACAAAACATTTTCCTTTACTTAGCTGTATGTAACTATGTATTTAGTATTACATTTTCCTTTTGGAATATAATAACGTAGACAACATTTATGATGCTTTAGCTCCTCTGGTTTGCATGCATACATGCTGCTTGTAAGTGTTTTGAATACATGCATGGATGAATGATATTTTTGCAGTTCCAATTTTCTTTTTGCACAGTGGCTGACTGGTTTATTTGATTATTTAATTCAGCGATCGGGTTCAATGTTGAAACTGTGCAGTATAACAACATTAAATTTCAGGTCTGGGATTTAGGTAATGACTTTAATCAGCTTGGTTCAATGTTTTTTTGTTTGTTTGTATTTTATGTATGTTCTATTGCATGCGTAGACTGCTATTAAACATATTTGAAAATAACTAGTTACTTCAGAGTTCTAAAGATGACAGACCATATTAATATTATATTTCCTCATTGAGATCACCATGTTATCTTTCCAAATTCTGCATCAAATCCTATTCAACAACAACCATTGTTTTTCTGCACTAAAATTCTGTACTCAATAAGTTGATTCAACTTGTGAACCTGGCTTGACTTACTTTGTTCCAACCTAGAGGACTATGTGTCGACAGTCATGACATTTCTGTTTTGTGTTAAATACAAGCAAGCATACATGGGCCCTTGTTTTAAAATTGAATTCTGCTAGTTTTATTTTTGGGGTACTGTAGTGATAAATGTAACACATGTCAAAGTGAGTTCAGATAATTTTGTCCTTTTCTGTTGTCTATATGTAGTTTTGAATTTTGATATAGAGTAAGGGAAGATAAAAATATGCTGAAACCTTTGAAAATAACATTATATTCTGCTTGTGTCAGGCTATTTCCTTTGTACTGCATGAAAGTAAATAAACACACATCAAACCTTAAATATAGTCTGTCACTAATAGCCACGTGAACTTATAGTTGCACGAAACTTAATATGATATAATATGACTTATAACATAGATTAGCTTATTTCAATTTCTAATATTCATCTTTTGTTTATTATACAGGTGGGCAAACAAGTATAAGGTAAGCCTTTTGGGTTTCATTCTTGCTTCTTTTGACTGATGGAAAATGTGTAATTTTATTAAAATTTACTTCAACAGATAATAGCTGGTGACTTTTGTTGTGTTGCAATGCACACCAATTTGTATATTTCTTCTCCTCTGTGGTATTAGGATGTTCCTTTTTTTTTTAATCCTTTTAACTCTTCCATATTGCTGTTTACCTGTATATGAACCTGCTCTCAAGTCTTAGATATGTGTATTTCTAGTAAGAAGATACCAATCCTTATACAGTTAATTATTATGTGTATGGATGTGTAGGTTTTTAATAATATAAATGTCTAAAATCTGAAAGAATATAAATTAATTCAAGCAAAACAACGCGTAATAATAATCTCACGCTATATGGTAGGTTATGAGGACCATCCAAATATAATGAGAAGCTTCAATATGCCAATTATTTCTGTTAGGAAGCTGGTATTTTATCACATACAGTTTTGTCACCCTGAGATTTGATTTTTTCCATGTTTCCTTTACACAAAAATGTATGTGATAATCATGTGCGGCACAAAAAATGTCTCTTAGTTTTTTACATTGGGCCTAACACACCCTCACAAAGCTGGTTCGTAAGGGGAGGAGTGTCATTCTTTATAAATTATTATAGAGCCCTATCACTTATCAATGTGGGACTTGGGTTTTTCCTAATACACCCCCTCACGCCAGCTTGGTAGACTCTGATATCATCTTAGATTTTATATTGGGCCTAACTTATCCTCACAAAACTTTTATAAGGTGAGGCTGCCACTCTTTATAAACCATTATTGAGCCCTATCACTTATAACTGTGGGGCTTGGGTTCTTTTTTTCCCCAATAATGTCACTTTAAAAAATTTCAATACCTAGAAAAGATTTCATCTTGTGCATAAATTACTCTTCAGTCCCAATGTTGTAGATATCGGACCGCCAAAAATAGTGGTTTGTTAAAATTTCGTTACACTATAGTGTTGAAGCACTGGTATAGCTGCTATTTGACAATATTGTTCAGTCCTCACGTGCCATTTCCCTTATAAATGGTCAAAAAATTTATATAGTGGCGACATGATTAAAAGAACAAATCACTGGCACATGGAAACCAAGTGGACTAAACTGCAAGATTGGAAAATAAATTTATCCCTAATAAATATGTAGTCTCCATCAATTTCTCTGATCTTTTACTGGCTATAATATTTTTTTTGTCCATAGGCCATATTGGAGGTGTTACTTTCCAAATACTCAAGCAATTATCTATGTTGTGGATTCAAGTGACACTGATAGGCTTGTGATAGCTAGGGAGGAGTTCCATGCAATTCTGGAGGTATATGTTCCTGATACACACACACACTTCATTTAGAACTTTGGTACTAGTATTCAGTTTGTTACTCTTAAAATTCTTGTGAAGCTTCTATGAGTAAAGATGGTATGGTAGAACTACATCCAAAGATGGTTTGAATATGTGAGGAGAAGACCCACAAGAGCCCATTTTGAAAAGCTTATCAAATGGAAGATCGCTTGATAATCAAAGGAAAGAGGGAGAGGGAGAGGAAGTGCAAGAAAACTTATTGTTGAAATAATTAAAAAGGATTTAGATCTAAGCGGCCTCTCTGATAGACTAGTTTTTGACTGAATTCAGTTGTGGTGTTTGACTCATCCTAGTTGGAATAGGCCTTTTGTATTGTAGTTGTTGAAGGTTTAGGGGTCTGTTTTATATGAAAAATCCTTTTTTATTCCTTATTTTCTCTTCTAATTATAAAAATGCTACTCTGTTTGATTACTGTTATCAAGGGTTTGTTTAGAAAAAAGGGTGACTAATTTTTTTGTGGTTTCATCATTTCATGCGTTCCTTGATAACAGGAAACAAATTAAAACTAGGGTGACGTTTTTGTAATTATCAATAAAACAAAGTGTTTTCTCTCCAACAAAACAAATTCTTTGCTATTGCAACACACTCTCCAACACATATTCCAACACACTTTCGTCTATTAGTCTAAATTTTTTTTTCAAATTTCATTTTTTTAATTATAATTTAATGAATTTTTTAGTATATCTGTGTGTGTGTGTGTTAAAATTTGATGGTTAATAGATTTTATTTGTTTCCTATTCTCCTTTGACTATGGTCATGTTGTCTCATGTGACTCTGATTTGAGTTTTGCAACAAAAAATTGACGCCAATTATTCTCTATGAATCTTTTTGTTAGGAAGAAGAGCTGAAAGGTGCAGTAGTTCTCATTTTTGCAAACAAACAGGTCAGAGTTTGATTCATATTTGTTGAATTTGCATATTTTCACAAGGGTAATTAGAAGTAAGCACTGTATATATAAGAGTTACGAAGCTGATATTATAGGGAGAAATTTTTGCTAATTGACATAATTAGTAAGAAATCTTCATTTTGTACTTAACTAATTACTACATGCACAATGTACATAGATGATATGTCAAATATAGTGTAGAACTAAACCATTTATTTATTAATTTGTCTCATGTGTGTCTCTTTTCATTATGCAGGACCTTCCTGGTGCCCTTGATGATGCTGCAGTGACAGAGGCTCTTGAGTTGCACAAGATTAAAAATCGCCAATGGTCTATTTTTAAAACTTCTGCTATTAAAGGCGAAGGACTTTTTGAGGGCCTCGATTGGTAAGTCTATTAAATTTGAAGGCTATTTCAAGGGAGTTACGATATCAAATATCTTAGTAGGTAGTTTTGCTGCCTTGTTAATTTGTTTTTTTTTTTTTTGTGTCACGAGGGATTTGTTTTCCCAATGTTATAAAACTCATACCAATCATCATCTAAGTTAGGTTACTGAGTCAATAGTATATATCAGTGTATGTCAATATAGTAGTTAATGCTTGCGGATAGAAACCCTATCTAATAGAATGTGATTAACTTGGCAATGGGCTTTTGAAATGTTAAAAGCGAGTATGTATACCTTGGTCTAGAAAAGATGCCTATGGACTGTAACTGTAATTTTACGTTGTGTGGTTATAATGCATCTTTATTGTTACTATTTCTAGTTTGATATTTTCTAATGTTGATATAACTTTTTGAGATGTTTAGAGTCACACTGTTTTGAGCTGCAAGTTTGATATAACATTACACTTCCTTTTTGTTGCTCACTGGAGCTATGTTCTTTTGGGCAATGTTAATATGTGAACTCGTCATGTAGGTTGAGCAATACACTCAAATCTGGAGGTGGCTGAAGGTATAAGCTTCAAAGAATTAGATATTTAGTTCAATTGGTGAATTCAGAAGGAAGGTCAACATGCATATTTTGGTATCAATTTTTTTTTTGGATTTATTTGGCATCACTTTCACTATGACATTATATCGATTATTGTTATTTGGGCTCACATATTTTATTCCGTTTTTTGTGTTCAAAGATTAACTATATGAATGTTGGTCAACGGTCTCTTGTCTATTTATTGGTCCCGTTTTTATTATTTTAAATACATTTCTTGGCCCCTCAGCACAGAGGAGTTTTGTTAATGGAGGAGTATATAGGGTTTATATGCGAGTTGTGTAGATGACAGCGATGGTTGATGAAAGTGGGTTTGACTTCTCCATGTTGAGACATTGCATTCTATCTAGTGAAGCAGTTGATTGAAAACTCATCGATTAAGATTGTGACTGATCTATCCAATAACTATTTGATTGAATATATTCAATGTTTATACTATATAATCTGTTATTAAGCGAAAAGCAAAATTGATTCAAATAATGTTATGCACTTATTTGAACTCAAACCCTCCTTCTTTATATGATCCACAAATCAATTACATATTTTGAATTGCTTTTGTTTATATATTTTTTTGGAAGGAATATCTATTTATTATTATCTTTGTCCTTAATTGTAAGACTTTTTAAAGAAAACTTCTTAAATATAACACCATTTTAAGTTATTAGGTGTATTTTTTTAAAACAATATTTTATTAATACTGTAAATTTATTTTTAAAATAAAAAATCAAATCATATATATTCAAGTATAAAGTGTATTTATTAAATTTAGTAGCTACTTATAAAGAATATCTTAATATATGTAGAAAAAAATGAAGATGTATATATGGAGAAAATCACGAAGACTTTTATACATGGGACTACGTAGTATATCTTAAATAATAAATAGACAATTGTCTAAAGAATTACTTTTTTATTATTTTTTTCTGGTGATACTTTTAATTGTGTATTAGTTATAATTTTTGACAACAATAATAAATAGACAATTGTCTAAAGAATTAAACTTACGAAACAAAAAAAATAAATAAAGTTTGTTTATTTTATAAAAATGTTTTTCATTTATTACATATTAATTAGTTAAAAGATAATCATTAATAATTAATTAATTAATTAAGATAAAAATGTATATTTGATTATTAATATATTTTTTGAATATTTTATTAATAAAATAAAATAAATAAAATACATTAATTAAAATTTAATGTGCAAACTATACACCAAACAAAATATTTATCTTTGATCAGTTAAATACAGTATTATTATTCACGAATCAAACTTTTTTTTGTTTTACAAACATGAATCAATTAATCAGGTAATAGATAATTTAGCGAAAATATGATATTTTTATTATAAAAGTGTCGAAAAGTATTATAATATACAAACAAATTAGTTAAAAATATATATATATATATATTTAATTATTATATTTTAAAAAAATATATTTTAGATAAAAATAAAGACAATTATAATACATTAATTCAAATGTAAAATTAACATGATATTTTTCAGATAACGAATAGTATATATTAATGCATACTTGCAAGTTTTCAGTTGTTTACCTTATATTTTCATACTGTAAAAAAACTTATAATATTTGATTTTATATGTAAACAGCTATAAATAAAATCATATAAATGTAGACGTGTATTTTTTTTAAAAAAAAAATTTCTCACAAAATATTGTATTTTTTTGTCATAAAATTTAGCGGTGGTAAAAATGTTTTCCGGCCACCTCACTTCGTTTTCCTGCACTGAACATCAATCTTTCTTAGGCGTTTTTTTCCCGCTTCAGCTGTGACCAAGGTACTATATGTTATTCTTTTGACTGTTTGAGCTTAAAATCAAAATTCCCAAACTTTTTGAACGAAAACCCTAATTTTCTTTCCTTCCAAATTCAAAATATAATACGAGTTTTCTCACGAGCTATTATATTTTGGTTTTTTTTCATCATTATTGACCCTGCCCCTTTTTTATATATTATTGTATGAAGGTAAGTGCTGATGGCTGCACATTCAAGGAAACGCACATTGGAGGCTGTGGAGAGAAAAATTCATACTGAACATATCCTGAAAGAAAAGAAAAACAAAATGGCTATAAATGAAGATGTGAAATCAACTATTCTTTGCAACTTCTACTTCTAATCATTCGCCCTTGCATTTATTGGATACGCCCATTAACAGTAATTCAACTTTCTATTGTTTTGGCTTTTTATTTTATTAATTATTCAGAGACAATAAGTAATAAATAATTTATCTTGATGTGTAATTACTTCATATGCATTGAAAGAAAGGTGTGCTAAAATTGTTGCTGCTGCTGTACTCGAACCGTCAAAACCTATTTTTGGTGTTTTTAGGAAGAGTTAGTGAATTTTAGTACAAGTGTTTCTAGCAGTCATTGTGTTTTTATTATTGCAATTAGTCCAATAGTAAAGATGAGCTTCTGGTTGGTTCAGGTCAGACCTGGTGCCCAGGTCTTCTCTGGGAAAGTTTCCCACTTGAATTCTCCATTTCCATCCCCACTGGCATGCATAACCTTTTTCATAGTTATTACATTTGGATTGTTTTTTAAAAGTTGCTAGTAGTTATGCTGAATGTTTAGGCGCGTAAATGAATCAAACTTTTTTAAAATGCATTTATATGGCAAATTAATGTTGTTTTAGTTTAATGTTATCATGTTGAAAATTTTCTATATCTGAACTCCTTGTAGATGAGTCAACATGCACTGTCTTTTCAATTTAGAAAAAGGATTGGACTTTTGAGATTCAACATGCACTGTATTTTCAATTTAAATAATCTATGTTTTATATTTATGGAGAGTAAACTAACCCATTTTATTGGAATCAGTGGCATCATGATTCGTGAAACCGCCGAAGCTTTTGGGATAGTTACTGAAGAAAATAAATTCCGAGATAATCCTTTCACTCTATAAAAATAGAAATTGTTATAGCATTACCAGAGCTGTTATTCCTATATTTCTCTAGTAATAATGCGAATATTAATATCGAAGCTGTTTGTGTATGCTTATCTTAAATGTTACGAGTGATTGCTGTACAAATGTATAGTTAATGAACTACTCTCTCCGCCCCTTTTTATAAGCACTTTTTGGATGTTTCACATGTATTAAGAAAAGTGATTGATGTAATTAATGTATATTTTGTGTGTAGTTAACTTGTTATTACTAAATTGCCCATTATGTATAAATGTATTTAATGTTTACTTTTCTTATTCCAAGATAAATTAGAAGTATTAATAGGGATCGTTTTGGAAAAAGAATAATAACCTCTAGTAATTTGTATAGGAACTTATATTTAGAGACAAATAAATTTTTCAATGGGCACTTATAATTAGAGACACAAGGATTATAAGGAGTTTGCACTTCCGTTTGGGGATGTAACTCCAATAATACTGAGTTGATTAAGAATTAGGAACCTTCAGCACTACAAATTCCATGATACTAATGCTAAAGTTGAAGTTCTGATGTATCTATCTGTCCTGGTATCTCTTTTTTCTGCAATGTATCTTTTTCAAACTTGTGTTTACCAAATACTTTGATTTGCTAACATGTAGCTGTTCCGAATAAGGGTTCTGTGTTTATATTCCCAGTTGATTGCTGGAAAGTCACTCTGCATGGAGATAATCTCAGTTCAATAAAGGTTGGATTATGATATAGTGACAACCCATCAATTGTAAGTGTCATTTTTGTGACTTTCATGTGGAGACGCCATATTTTTATGACGGTACTTCATCTTCTTATTGAGTGAGCCTTGTTATTGTCCTCTTCTGGTTTCTATAACTTCATTATTCTAAGAATTTGACAATGATTATCTTACATTAATCTCTAAGTGTATGTTTAGATTGACGATGAGCTTTGGCACGACGGAACTTGAACCACAAGATGTTGCTCTAGAAGACTAGATGCAAGCTTCAGCATTAAAATTTCTGTAGGATGCTGTGAATGAAGGTTGTGTCCTATCTCTTTTTAACAAGTCCATCTCTTGTGGCCAGTCATATGCATTCCACAAACTTGAATATATTCTCATTGGCTGCTTATTTGGGAAAGGGATACCAATAGTTTCTGAGTTGTTGAACTCTCTAATGGGAGTGCCATCAACTGAGAATCTGTACAAAAAAGAATTTTAAAAAATGATTTAAGTCTATGCATGCAGTGTAAAGAATTCGGGCTGTATGCCTCTTTTGTTGCAGGACGTAGCTGGTGTTAGATTTATTTGTAAATTATCCCTTAATTAATTTTTGCTCTTTTTTTGTCAACTGTATGTGTCAACATACGTTCAATCAAATAACTTTTTATATAAAATAAATTTTAGTTTATGAAAGTCACACACCTTATACAAAGCCAGGAATGAGGAAACCATTAACCTCCCCAAAGATTTACTGTAGTCAAGATCAAATAATTGAAACGTTATTTATAGAATGCCGAAAGGTATGACCTTTCAGGAAGGGAAGAGCAACATCGAGGTTGTCACAACAAGACCAGTGCAGCCTTTTGGGTCTCTCCTTTCAACCAATCACACTCAGAATCGTGAGGCATTTGCCACCAAGTTTCCTCTGTCTTTTGTCGTTTTATACAAATTTTCCTTTTTACTATGCCATATTGCCACCGTCCACGAAACTCTGAAAGTAGACTAAACTAGCCCACCATTCTTGTCAGTTGTCTCGACATAATATAATACTAATAGTATATATACCCCTTAACTTAGAAGTGAATGTATATTAATTTACTAAAAAAAGAAGTGAATATATTAAGAATAAGATATCATCACCAAATGCTCACAAGTCAGAACCGTCTTTCAAATTAATTGATTTATCTATTTCTGGCTGAAATGAAGACACCTCATACCTAACAAGTTAAAAAGTTTTGGATATTAACTTGCCTACCCTAATCTTTGGTTTGGATGCAAGAAAAATTAGATGAAGAAAAAATTAAGACAATTATTCTTGTGGTTGATGTTTAATTTAATTTTAAATCACAATTTCATCCTTTAACTTATTTTTATAATTAGTAGATCTGGCCGTCGAATCAAATTAAACCATCTTGTTGTTTATCATATTAATTTAGTTTCAATTATGCAAACTGCATCTAAAAGTGTTAGCTCGTAAAACCTTGTAAAAGAGTTCTTGAAAGTAAGATAACTAAATGGGTCAAAAGCCATACTTGAAGGATATTTTTGGAGAATGACAGAAAGATTTCATATTAACAAGTTTTTCATTTGACATGTTTTGTACTGGCCACTCACCCAAAAAAATGTTGCGTACCATAGATTAATTTTAGGAACAACTTATTTAAATTGAATCATCATTTTAAAAGCAAATATTTAAAAAATTAAAAAACAATTAATATTGAACAAACTAAAAATCAAGCACATGGTTCGGCAACCAATTTAATTAGAACCCTCCAGCATGTTGTACCCAAATAAAATATGCCTCCAACATGTAGTCAGGAATTCAATTCCTGACTAATACTTACAAAAATTCATCATTTAATAAAGACAACTCTCATATGTGTTTTATATTCTGTTACATATTTTTTTGCCAAAATTCTCGAAGTGTAATGTCTACGTTTTTAGCGTGGCGTGCATGATATCTTAACAGAAACAAAATATAAAACTATTATCAAATTATTTTATTACATAATTGAAACCTTTTAAACACAAAATAGAAGCTTATCTAAAAAAATAAAATTCCCGCCACTTAATATTTCATGTTCCCTCACAAAAAAAAAAAATCGTGTTGACAGACGCTTTTGTCGCATAACTTTTACACGTTTTCAATATCTTACAAAATAAAATTAGTATACTTTTTACAAAAACTTTTAGAATCCAATTGTTAAAATAAATGAGTTATTTAATTATTTTTGTATCCTTTCGTTTAATCCCATGTGAGCAAGTTGATAGCTCTCAGTGCCAGCTTGAGCGTGTCGCCTCTTCTCAATTGTGTCTCCTAATTGATATTTGGATCTGTGTGAGCGACAGCGGAAATGTTTACTGAAGCCACGTTGATTGCCCAAACTGAATTTTGAGATAGCTATTTTTTTTTTTTATATATATTAATCAAATTGATTAATTTATGTTTTTGAAGAACGAACTATATTTAAATATTAGTATTTAGTGGACTACTTCATTGGATTATCCCACCTTTATTAAATAAATTTAAAGAAAATGTTCATTTATTTTTAGGTATCATCTATCAAAAACATTATACTCATTATTATTTTTAAAATAGTTAATATTAAAAAGAATAGAATATTATTAAAAACTATTAAAAAAAATAAATATAATGAGGATGTAAATCCAACTTTTGATTTTTCTTATCACTTTTATAGAATTTAATAATCCTTATTTATATGGTAACACATGATGATTTAATTAGTGTCATATTAACAAAATAATAATAAATATGATATGCTAACAAGTATTAAAAGATACTTATTAATCATTTAAAAAAGGAAACACTATTTTAAATGTGTATATTTAACATCTTAAATTTTTAAAAAGTTATATTTTTCAATTTCTTATGGACATTTGTTAGTATCATCCATAAGAAATTAATATAAATTTAAAATTTTTTTTTTTAATTTCTTAATTTTGTCAAACCAACTCTAAAAGAAAAAAAAAAGGGAGATTTACTTAAAGAAACAATATATCTATTATGATTAAAATTTCAAACAATTTTTCTTGTATAAATCAAGGTTTCACATTTGTTAACCGAAAACAGTTTATATTAAAAATTACTGATACTTATATTGACTACTTAAAAATGAAAAATATGTTGAATTTGTCGAATCAACACAGATATGCCTTTCCAGTTTAATTAAGTGTTTAATATTTTTTTTAAAATAATAGTGATAATAAGAGGGGTGATTGGATCTAATGTCCGTGGAGGTCCCACGTCGGCAGAGAGAAAACACGATGACAACTACAACTCCCCAATAGATATATCTCTATTTAGATTTACATGGCCAATATACACCCACGTGTCACCTTTTCATTCGTCATCACCTAGATTTTCTCTCTATGACCAGTTGCTTGACTATAGATAATAGAAAAACCGCACCCAAAGAAATCATACTCACCCAACTTCAAACAACATTATTGCCAATCCTTCCACTACTATTATAACGCCTATTCCTAATAAGCTACTTTTAACAAACAAAAGCGTGTTTATAACATATAAGTGCTTTTCTTAGTGGGAACATGGGTATCGAAAGAGGAGGACTCAAGGGTTTTAGAAGCGGCTGGAGTGTGCCACCTAAGCTATGCGATTCTTGCAAACTGTCTTCTGCCGCGCTTTTTTGCCGTTCTGATTCCGCGTTTCTATGTATCAATTGCGATTCCAGGATTCACTGTGCTAACAAGCTGTCTTCGCGCCACGAGCGCGTGTGGATGTGTGAGGTATGCGAACAAGCACCTGCATCCGTCACGTGCAAAGCTGACGCCGCTGCTCTCTGCGTCACGTGCGATTCTGATATCCACTCCGCCAACCCCCTCGCCCGCCGTCACGAACGTGTCCCCGTCGAACCTTTCTTCGACTCCGCCGAATCCGTCGTGAATTCCTCCACAGCTGCCACCGCCGGTGCATTCAATTTCGCAGTCCCAACCGACGATTGTTTCAGCCAAGACGACGCCGAAGCAGCCGCGTGGCTCATTCCGAACCCTAATTTCACATCCAAGCTCACGGAAGCACCAGATATCAAAACTAGAGACATGTTCTTCTCCGATATGGATCCATTTATCGATTTCGATTACTCAAACACCTTCCAGAATAACAACAATTGCAGTAGCGCTATAAACGACAGCGTCGTTCCGGTTCAAACCAAACCAACTCCGGCTCCGATGATGAATCGTAACTCAGAAAGTTGCTTCGACATCGATTTTTGCAGATCGAAGCTATCTTCGTTTAACTATCCAGCACAGTCTATTAGCCAAAGCGTAAGTTTACACACTAATTAATAGCAAATTTGATTAGTTAAGTAAAATTAATTAATATTGTGATTTTGATGACACCAGCAGGTTTCGTCTTCTTCGCTTGATGTTGGAGTGGTGCCAGAGGGAAACGCGGTGCCGGAGATGTCATACTCGTTCGGTAGGAATAGTTCTGAATCGAGTGGAATGGTGTCGGGGGGTGTGAATAGTCAACAAGGGGTGCAAGGAGCAACTCAATTGTGTGGAATGGATCGTGAAGCGAGGGTTCTAAGGTACAGAGAGAAGAGGAAGAATCGTAAATTTGAGAAAACTATTCGATACGCTTCGAGAAAGGCATATGCAGAAACCCGGCCGAGAATTAAAGGACGGTTCGCTAAACGAACCGAAACTGACTCGGAAGTGGACCGTTTCTATGACCCTGTTGAAATTGATCCTCTCACTGTCCCTTCATCTCTCC
Organism: Cicer judaicum; assembly: GCA_037974835.1. Classification (NCBI taxonomy): domain Eukaryota; kingdom Viridiplantae; phylum Streptophyta; class Magnoliopsida; order Fabales; family Fabaceae; genus Cicer; species Cicer judaicum. The sequence continues at coordinate 13,414,409 of JBBPBS010000007.1, forward strand.
TTATCGACTCTCCATACGGCGTCGTTCCAACGTTTTAGTAAACAACGAGGGAGGAGTGTCAATCTCCTATACTACTTGTCATGTGTTAGAATAATACTAATGATTAGTGATTGATTATGTGAGAACCGTTGATTATTATTTTTAGATTTACAGTAATGGATCAGTTGGATTTGGCGCGGTTGTATGGTGTAGTGGCGAAGCATGATGCAGAAGCTTGAAGATTTGTCTGGAGTAGAAAAGTCCGTTACCTTGTTTTTTTAAAGAAAAATTTAACGGGACTTCTGGTTGATAATATTAATCTGGTGTAGAATTAGAATGTGTACTGTAAAACCCTTTTCACTGTTTGAAGGTCTATTTTCAGTAAAAAAAGGAAAGAGTCATTTTCTAATAGGATCACGGATCTCTTTCCCTATTTCTATTGGGTGGCAGTGGCACTCTCTTTTCAACTGTATCGTATCTGTATCCGTCTTTTATTTTGTGAAGGATATATTAACTTTTAGTCAACTTTTTTGTCAACGTATTATGTAGGTCACTCTTCTTCGGCTTTTCTATTTTCTAGCATATGAAAGGTTTTTATGATAATAAATGTAAAATGTTCCTATTCAATATCCATAACACCTCCAATAATTATCTGCATAAAACCTCGTATTCTAAGTATAAGAGATATTTACCGAACAAAATATAATGTCTTTTGTTAAAGATTTAATTTCTGTATCACAATATATATCATCAAATATAATAACTATTCAAAAGTCATATTTATTAATAATTGTGGCATATTAATAGTATAAAATCAAGTTATACATATTTATTACTAATTGTGATGTATTAATAATATAAAATAAATTTATATTTATAATAGTGTATGAAAATTAAAATTAAAATTTACTAATAAATATCCTAAATAAAAATAAGAAAATAAGTTTAATTTTTATTGACTTTTTTTTTATTAAACACGTAATGACAACCAAATTTTTGTTTGTAGACATAAAGGAAAAGTTTTAGTAGCCACCTTTGTCATTAAAAATAATATATGTTATGCAATTTTTATAATTGTCTAAAATATTCGTCTATTAATTGATAAAAAAAATAGTTTATATAAACATTAAAATAAAAATTGAAAGAAAAATGGT
>JBBPBS010000007.1:13415551-13467594 GCA_037974835.1 Cicer judaicum
ATTTTATTCAAATTATTAGAGTAAGTTTGATCCAAATCAAATATATTCAATCGATGACTTAAACATTATCGACTTTACAAATTTAAATATATGAGTATTCGGATTACTTTTATTTTATTAATTTGTAATTATTTTATACTATTAACTTAAATATTATAAATTTACTTATATATTCATTTTTTAAAAAAATTTATATTGTATTGTTATCTATCGACGTACTTTTTTTTAATACGAATGAATATTATTTTTGAGTAAAAAATAAAATCTCTTGTTAAACACTATAATTATTTTATATTAAAAATTTCTTATCATAACAGAGAGGAATTTTGATTTTTTAAATTTAATTTCTCTATCTTTCTTTATATTTTTTTATATGTCTCTCTACATTTATTTTCTCTGTCATAATAGTTTTTTTATTTTAAACATCATACTCTCATATTTTATAATAAAATTTACTTAAAATTATTTTATTTTTAAGATAGAGAATATAAATTTAATAACAATATACAATGTTGAGGAGGAAGATAAGATAGTTAATACTTAATACCTATACACAATGATGGACCCACATTGACACCAGTACAGGCTAGAGCCCCCACTTCCAATATGAAATTCTTACTTACATGTTTCTATTTTAAAATATGTAGTATTATTATAAATTGTACTACTATAATTAACCCATTTATATTTATAAAAAAATTTATCTCAAAATAAATAATTATTTTTAATTTTTAATACACTTTTTTAATTATATATTTTAAGTAATAATATTTATATTATTTCTAATATATTATTTTCTACTATATATTTATAATATTAATAATATATTAATATTTTATAACAATAATCAATAAAAATAATATTTTTTCTCGTTCATTTTTATAATTTTTTTTAATATGTGTCGAATAAAAAAGAACTTAATTATTGAGTGACGGAAGTAATAATATAATACTTTCACTCATTAGAAAAAGTACACTAATGATACAATAATACATGCACACGCGGTTAAAGTCATTGTTTTGTTTCTTTTATTTTGTTTTATCTTACTTTTAGAATAAACATACCGTAAATACTACCTCCTATCTTATTTAGATTCATTTTTAAAAATAATACTTGCACAATATGTTATACCTAAATCTTATTTTAATTAAAAAAATATAGAAGTTCTAGTTAATATATTTTTTGAAACAGTTAATTATTTGATTTTCTTAGAATATAATCAAAATTATAATTAATGTTATAAATTTAGTTTGTTTATAGATATTGCTACAAAATTTATGGGTTAGGTCATTGCATGTAGATAAAGAATATACATAATTCATAAGCCCGTATTGATTTGACAATCTCATTATATTTAGTATGAACATAAAAGTCAGATGTTAATAAAAAGAAATAAAATAATATTTTCTATAAAAATTAATAACAAATAAAGACTTTCTTCAACTTACCAATTAAAAGGACAAAGTATTGGTATGATTCTGTACGAAAGGATAGAAAATAATATCCTGCAGTGAGATAATTACGAAAATAGTGTGGCTCATATTGCCAGATATCCTCGAGTATTTCCAAGAAAATAATATTTGAGGAGACTAAGGCTATCTTGTCCCATGAAAGGTATGTTTAATGATGGGAAACCATTCCAATTTACAGAAATCTATTACATGATATATTACCTTTTCAGGCTCTTCCCTCAATTTTGGAAATCAAAGAGCGTCCTTTCTAATTAAATTGGAGGCAAAATATAGAGTTTTAGCGTTCTTTAAGTTGTAGTTAAATTGACATGTACCGATGTACTCATATTATTATATGTTGGATTAAAAAAAGTATATAGAGTTTTAGCAAGCTTTAGACATGAAATTTAGTGGCTCCACAACATTTCAAAGATTTTCACATCAGTTTGCCAAATCCATTTCATTCATCAAATTATTCTCTAAAATAATATCTGCTTCTCAATTGGCAGATTTGTTAAACCAAACCTATCTCCAAACCCACCTTCGAATCTCTTGTTTCTGAGTTTGCATCACTGATGTTCATCGTCCAACTTATCGGGGAGTAATAAATATAGATGATTGGCTCTTTAATTAGTTAGTTTATTTTTTTTTAGGTTAGTTTTTTCATTTGCAATAAGTTTGGTTAGTTGTTTGACTTTTTCTTATATATAACCTCACCTAGATTCCTATTTCCAACTGACCATTGCTATTACAAATAAAACTTCTTGAGATATTATTTAGAAACATTTTTCCCTGTTCTAATAATAATGAACATATTATCGTTTAATAAAAAAATAAATATTAAAAAGAGAATGTGAAAGATAACGTTGCCAAGAATATTTTGGATGAAAATGTTATTTACAAAAGTAGTTACAAACCAAGCTGTATATTATATTTTTCCGGTGTTTACCTCTATGCGACGGAACACGGAAGGCCAAAAGATGTCGGTTGTTTGTTTCACATGCTATCATTATCAAATGGGCTACACGGTGGGCCCAGCCCATACCCCCTTCACGTGTCCACCGGTCTAAACCATCTCATGCGGGCTCGCTTGTTGTCGTTTAGCACTGCTGTCTTGTTGTGGACGTGTGGTCCATTCCAGTTATCTCCATTGCCCGCACTATGAAGTATGAGGACCCCACCAAAGTCAATGTATAAATAGTCAACACACCACTTCACCAATACAGTAATATTAATCATGAAAAATCACAACTATCATTCAATAAAAACAAAAACAGAGTGTGTCATTTATTATATAATTTCGATAATATCATAATACGTTAATTTTTCGACAACAACATACTTTTTGGATTTAAATATATACATAAAAAAATTATAACCACATTCAATTTCTATTATCGATGTCACCATTTATGAGTTTTGATATGTGATAATTCCGATGAGTCATAAGCTTTTGTTTATAAAAATATAAAATAAAAATTCCACGATTTATTTTTGTTAATTCATAATAATTAGAATCATTATCTCCGAAAATCGATAGTGAAAATATCTAATTTTTTTTTTCTACATAAAGTTAAACCACCTCCCAAATATACTATTCTAAAATAGAACTCTTTATTTTGTTGGGGAGGGGGATATCATGTTACCAACTCCATGCATGTTCGTAAATTTTCATAGAATATTAAGTGAAGCGAATGTAGTTTAGTGAATATAAATAATTTATTTATTACATCAGAAAAATTAAATTGAGTTAAGAGATATATATTTTCTATTTGTGTTGAGGGAGGATATAATGAGTTTGGGGAGTGGGAGAAATACAAATACAAACGTAGTGAAAGTGAATGTGTTATGGGTATATCTCCTCATGATACTATAAATTGATTACTCTCAATTTAGATTAGATTAAGAATGGTTATTCCTCCATCTCCCACAACTGAAGTGAATGAGAATGGGAATAAATAAATGTAAGGAAATAGTAGCAAGTAGGAGAAGGGCATGGCATGAATTGTAGAGATTGTCTCTTTGGGAAGGTATTTGGATTGATGTGTGCCCATCCTTTTCAAGCTTATTAATAAACCTACCATGTGGTCGGGGGTCCTCTTGTTTCTTTTGTACGCTTCTTGCACGCATTTATTTATTTTTAAGTTTATTCATTCTTCAACAAAAATTTTAATAGTGTGGTTTGTCCTAAAGTCAACCGAACATATTTTTCCTTTGTAAAGCATATACCAGCCAAATATCCTAATCCTATGTATTACATATGTGTTATCATCTATACTATCATATAAGACTTGAAAAGGTTTTCCTAAAAATAAAAAACTTAAAAAAGTTTACCAACATTCAATTCATAGCCACTCAAGACCAAACTCAACCCAACCCTACTCAATTATTGAATCAATATAATACGAAAAATTAGGAGAATTAAAAATTAAAAATCATCCTAGTTCATATTTACCTTCTCGTGGCGACACAATAACATTTATCTTATAATTAAAGATCTACACAATAAACTGATAATCACTCATCAATAAAGACACACGTCAATAATTGAACGATGACTAAGTATCACTGATCATTCAACTCATAATCTTAACAATTTTTTCTCTAAAAATCCTATAAATATCCTATAAAAGGACACATGATACACTGCAAAAATTGATTTGATTGAGTGTGTACAACCACACTATCTCCACTGAAAAACAACAACCATTACGGCCACCGTGAGCAACTCTCTTCTATTTTTCGACCAAAATTCCAAGCCCACTCCGATCAAAAGTAACTATTTACTTTTGTTGTATATTTTCTAATATAAATTTGCTATTAGCACCGTAGTTGTTTTCCAAATTTAAATTAAGAAAATGTATAACATGAACATAATTTTTTTATTTTTTAAAAATATAACATTTTAATATTTACTCTAATACTCATTTTTTTATAAGATAAAATCTACGTCGATTTGACCACTTTATGTGAAATTCATTTTCAAATTACGAGACCAATATTGATTTCATCTAATAAAAGAGTGAGTATTATAATAAATCTTAAAAATAAAATATTTAACTTTTATCAAACCGTCGTATACACTTGTTCATTCGATTAGAATGATATATTTTAAAAAAGGGTAAGAAAACTTTGTATTATTCTTTAAATGCAAGAATAGAGGTATTTTAAATAAAAAATAAGTCGCTTCAGTTTAATGTTTTGTAGGTTTCTCTTGAATATTCTCCAAGGATGAAAATAATTGATACAATCAAACACTAGTTATGTAAATGTCTTTAGTGGTTAGAATTCAAATTGTAATTTATATGTTGTTAGGGACTAATTCCTTCTTATAGACTCAATCTAGTTAGTCATACAACTATTTCTTTTTCATAGATCAATTTGTCAAACTCTTAACTAGAAAAAGATAGGCTTTCATTTTTATTTTTTTTAAAGATAAACACGGTTTTCATAAATGTTTATTTTAACATTTAAATAAAGCTCTAACCAACTATTGATTTAAACGTTTTTGGGAAGCTACATAGTTTATTGTTTTAATTTTGGGCTTTCAAACTCTTTTACCCCCTATTGTTTAAAGCCCACCTTGTAGTGCATAGAAACAAGAGCCCGCCCAAAAAAAGAGGCCGTTAAAAAGAAAAAGTGATGCCAAGAACACAACAATCATATTGTAAAATTAGACATTATTTTTTCTCCTAATATATATTTAGATCGACCAGTTTAAATTAATCGATTCAAAAATGTATTTGAAAATGTTGAAAAATAAAACTATCGTAGGATTGACTAAGGGCATTGTTTGGTTAGTTTTTCAAAAAACAATTTTTCATTTTTATTTTAAAATTAAGCAAGAATCAATTTTATTAGTTGCTAAAAAGTATAATCATTTGAATATGGATCTTTCAACAACAAAAGAAAACCATTTGATAGTCAAACTAATGGTAAAACTTTGATTCCATAACTTTAAAAGAATGAATTCAATTTTTACATAAATAAAATGATTATTAATGTCAGTTATTAATAATAATTTTCTTTTTTTCAATTAAAAAATACGGATAATTTTTTATTAAAAAAAAAAGTGAATTTATTATTTTAAATATATAATCTATATATTATTTTCATAATTTTTTGATAAAGATATCAATTTTGAACACAAGAATTTCTTATAATAACAAAATTTCCCTGAAATCTTCATAAAAAATCTGATGTTGTAGACAACCATATAAAAGTGTACAAAAATAACCCCCAAAATATATAAAATAAAATAGTCATATTTTAGGGGATAGATTTAATGAAAAAAGTTTTGATAGGACCAATTGATCTTAACTATGCAGTTAAACAGAGATGGTCAATATTTTGTTTGTTAAAATATAATCTCAACCATCCATTATGAAAGCATTGTCAAAATGAATTGTTCTGATGGTTTCAAATTCTCACAGTCCCTCCCCATATGTTAAGTTACAAAAATAATGAACCAACTTCTGATCTACTACTTCAATAATTCACAAATAATCCTCTAGAGATATGTCTGAGGGGACATCATATCCAAAAATCATTGAGTAATCATCCAATTCATCCGAAGTGAACTTTGGAATTCTCCAGCTCTTTCCAACTTCACAGTTTTGGCCACTTGTTAGCAACTCTAACACCTATGTAAAACCAAATCATTTAGTGAAGTGTGATATTGTTGAGACACAAGGCTATTTGATTAAAGCAAAAGTTTGTGTGAAAAAGAAAAATAGAAAATGAAAGATGTGAATATATTTGTTAGTTAGTGAGTTGACCTCGGTCATTGCAGGACGGCAAATGGCAGTTTGTCTGACACAGTATGAAGCCGTTAGCACTACCCTATACAGTTGCTCTGCATCATATTTACCTTCCATTCTTGTATCAGCCAGCTCAACAATATTCCCTGATTCCATCAGAGGCTTTGCCTGTATGTTAATTACCAACACTATTCATCTTTTATTTTTTTAAACATTTATCAATTGTACAAATTACTTAATAAGGTGTATTTACCCATAGGAGAATGTTTTGCTTTGATGAATCAACAGGTCTTCTTCCAGTTACAATTTCAAGTAGAAGAACACCAAATGCAAATATATCTGTTTTCTCATCAACAATACCATGCATAAACACCTCTGGTGCTAAATATCCAAATGTTCCTTCCACAGGGATTACAGCATGGTGAGTCCACTTGTTAGGAAGCCACTTTGCAAGTCCAAAATCTGTAATCTAATACATGCCAAGTACAAATGTTATTCAATTTGTAAAGTTGTGTGAATTCAATTATTAGGTCAAACTAAACAATGTTGTTTGCAATTGCATACATATCTACCTGTGGTTCATAATCAGGACCAAGAAGAACATTGGAGGCTTTAATGTCACGGTGAATTATTCTGTGTTTGCAACATTTATGAAGATAATGGAGACCCTTTGCAACTCCAATTGCAATTTTGTATCTGATTGGCCAGTCAAGTGAATTTCCTTCTTTACCTGATTTTCATTTCATTGCATATAAACATTATTCATGTGTTTCAATGTTATATTTAGCTTTATAAAAGAGATACTTAATAGTTGATACACAACATTGATGTATATTTAATGTGATCATGTGATTTACATTTAAATAGTAATTATATTTTTGGACTATTTTCTCCCCATTCTTATACTAGTATAGTAACATTTGGAGTTAAGGGTACAAGGATTCCTAACCATAACCATGCAATGCAGTTGCCAAGTTTCCATTTTGAGAGTAATTGAAAATCAGATAGAGTCCATTTTCAATGCAATAGCCCAATAAATTTGCAGTATTAGGATGACAAACATGTCCAATAACACCCAACTCCATAAGGAACTCTTTTTCCTTGTTTGGATCTTTGTTGTCTTTGGCTAACCTCTTCACAGCAATGGTTTCTCCATTACCAATATCACCTTTGTATACTTCTGAGTACCCTCCTCTTCCAACCAAATTATCTATTTTAAAAATAAACATAAAGGAATAAGATACCTGAATTCAAATGTTTTCCTATAAGCTTAAAAAAATAATAATAGAATAAACCATCTATGTGCTCCCTAAGCTCTTATTCTCTCACCAATTGAATCCTTCAAATATATGAAATTCGCAGTTTAGTCTCTTAAATATATAGAAAATCTGCCGTTTTAATCTATCATTTTAATGTCAGAGACTAAATTGAAGGATTTTATATACTTTAGAGACAACTTATTTATATAATTTAAGGATTAAATTGAAGAGGGAATGATATTTTAGAGATTAAATTGATGATTTATTCAAAAAAAAAAAACATCAATTAGAAATTCCAAGGCTATATTATTTACCTTGGTGAAAGGCATTAGTAGCATTGGATATAATTTCATAGCTGAAGCACTTCAACAAAGGTTGATGTCTTTCATTTTTTGACATGTTGAAGCCTTTTATTCTGAATGGTGAACCAAGGAATGATATTATGAACCTGAATGAGAATTGTGATTTTCTTAACTTTGATTTTCTCTTAATCTTAGGACCAGATGAAGGAGTATATGTCATGCTTGAGGCTCTGGTGCTAAAAGTGTCATCTTCTGTGCAGTTGGATTGTCCCTCTAATGCATCTAGTACTGTTCTTGGTGAACTGTTCTGCCTTGAATTTGGTTGACTATTATCTGCTAGGGAAAATATCAAGGTACTTTATTTATTTAATTTGTTATCCAATTTAATTTGAGTAAACAAATTTTGATCTAAATATGTGAGACAATATCATTATAAACTTTGAATGTATTAGAACTTCAAAAACATATGTGTTTTTTGTTAGTAATTTTATAAATTAAATTTGACCCATAAAAGACATTTAGTGATCAAACTAACTGACAGAAGATATATTAAAAGACTAAAGTCACTAGCAAATTACATATAGGAGTGTTTTTCACAAAGTTGATACTCTGACTATAATAACATTGTGTTGACATATTCAAAGACTCAAACAGTTGTTTACTCAATTTAATTTGTATTTTGTTAACCTAACTATAGACAATTGAATTGAATTACCTTGAAAATGTATTGAATTTGAATTGACATTCTGTTCTGACTTTGTGCATCTCCCAACTGAGACCATTGTACAGCCTTCATGTGCATGCTCAAAGCAATACTTGGTAATTCCTTTTGAGGTTCCAATTCTATATATGAACATAATAAAAAGAAAAGTTAAAGGGGGTTTCTCGTGCCTGATATATTTGTAATGGAATTTGGTAAATGTTACATCACTCAGGTCTTACTTATAACTTGTTTGGATTCTTGATCCACGAAGAACAAGAAAATCAGCAGAAATGGACTTTGCTTCCTCCACTAAACCACCACCTACTGTGGAACTCAGTGCCACTTTTGCCTCCAAATTAACCTGATAACCATGTTTTCATCAGCAATATTAAAGTCTCGTAAACTTTTTAAATCACATTGTATGTTAAGTTTACTTGTCAAATGTCAACTTGTATTTTTTTTATCCTATATCACATAAAGATAAACTCTATAAACTTGGAAATTTAATTTAAGAGAAAAATCTAATAAAACCTAAATTAAATAGTGTAGGCACCAAAATATGTTTGACTAAAATAGAACATTAAAAAAAATTCCAATTTTATTGATAGAGACACACACATATTACATATTTTATCCACATGAATTGAAATTAATTACCTGTTTAGACCAACATGTCTGTGCAAATTCTCCAAGCACAGATATAACATATGCTTTTGCCTGTCTGAGTTGTGATTGTCTTTTTCTGACCGACACACGTTTCTTCATATTCTCAACAACTGATATTCAACAAAATTTTCAGGCTATTAAAAACACTAATCATTAACAGTATGAAAAAACCGTTGAATATTAAATTGAACATGCACTGTGCTGAGAATTTGAACTAGATGTAGAAATACTAACCAAGAACATGCACTGCAGCAATGGTATCATTCGGATTAGCTAGAACTCTTATTGTCCATGATAGAAGCTCCTTGCTATCATTTGGGTCTAATGAGAGGCCAATTAGTATTCTAGAAGGTGATACAAGTTCCATTTTTTTCAATCACCCTTTTGAGTATGTAGAGAGAAAATTGAATTATTTGCTCTGCTGATTCTCAGGCTTGGCTTAACAATAAGTATAAGTAGTGTATGTAAGGAAGAGCATGATTAAATTCAGTTAGAGTGTGAGGCCAACCATATCGTTGAATTTCATTATACTTCTTTGAGAAGCATAAATAGACTTTATTATCAATTAATATATATATTGTCACAATTTGTGTAGCAATCAATCATGCTTCAAATTCAAGACGTGTTTGAGATATATAGCAGTGTCAGTTAATTAATCATACTTCATATTAAAGACGTATATGATATTCATACATATCAATGTCTGATATCGATAGAGTTTCAACATATATAATTATATTTAATTTTTTTTTAGTTTTTAAATTATTATTAATATTAATGTCTAGTGTCCTTATATTATGAGTGTTTAATGTCAATAGTAATAGTAAAAGTGATTAGTCTTTATTTCTCTCTCCGGTGACATGACATTTAAGTGTTGTCGTTAGGTGCTTTGGGGTATAAGCAAAGGTGGTGGGAATGTATATGATTTTATCTTGTCTTGCTATATAAGCCAATAAAAAAGATCCTCTTTAAAATTTAGTTAACAAAGTACTTTCTTATGTTTTGGTTTTTTCTTTTTCTTTTTTACTTCAATTTGGTAGGAAAGCTTGTTGAGCTATTTGCAATTCTTGAAAAGAAGAGTTACACTCATCACTTTATCATCAATTAAACTTTGAGAGGACACTAACTGTTTTTCTCTTTTCTGATGGATAAAGTGGCTTGTCTCTAACTGCTTCCCCTTATTCGTTGTCAAACCTTTGCAAGGTTGCCACATAGCCTTCATTATTTTTGACATGCACAACAACTTCAAATGTTTTATTTTAATATTGTTTCGAAACTTTGTGCAATCAAAATGTAATAATTTTTTATTTTGAATGTAATTGATATTTATAAAACCGACTCTCCTCATAAGATAAAATGAACTTGTATTTTTTCAATAGACCGTATAGTAATAGAGATAATATACTATAAATTGTAGCAAGATAGCCTAAAATCTATTACAAATGTGACATTTAAAGTTTATAATCTTGGATTTTTCTTTTGTAATGGTGAAATAAACTTACAAGAATATTCTTATGAACTAGAAATTGTAGCATTTAAATATGTTAAAACTACTTATAAAAGAGATAGATAAATGATAAATGCTCAATGTTATAAATGTTTGTAAGAAAAATAAGAAACAATCTTATTAGTAGGTCAATCCATGATCTTCGCCAAACTTCAACATAATAATATTTTGTTGACGCCTATATACTTTTGCTATTTGTGAATGTATCATATAAGTTTGATCTTAACAAATATCTTAAAAGAAATGAGTTCCTACCATGATATAAAAAAATGGATTTGTTAAATAATAATTATGCTGATATTTCAATTCAAGAGTATATAAAAAAAACATGAACATGTGCTTCCATTGCTGGCATGAGATAATAGAGGTTACTTGCTAGTACAAAAAAAAAAATGAAAAGTGGACACTACATTACAATTTGCATTATATTGTAGAAGTCACATTTATGAATCAATAAATATGTTCACACCCATCCATAAACACAAACTTAAAGAGACACTTCAATATTTGCAACAGAGTTGTTTCTTTGTTCCATGATTTGACAAAACTTTATGAAGTTTAAGCTATAACGACATAAGTTTCATAATTGAACTAGCTAGCTTCCAAATATGTTTACACAAGATATGACAACTTATTGCCACACCTAATGGTGGAAGTGAGAGGGCGAGGGATTTGGATTAGGAAACTGCCAAGACATGGATAATTCATCTTTCCTTAAACCCCACATACCTGAAATTTTCAACAATTTTCCCTCATTTTCCACTTTATATGGTTTACTTTATAGAAAAATTTAATATATAATGATGCCTTAGTTTTAAGCAAAAAAAAAGAAAAAGAAATAAGAGATACAGTTCAAGCTTGTTGACACCTCGTCTTCATTTAAAAACCAAACCTATAATTTATTTGTAACCACATTAGGTAGAATTTTTGGTGAATTTATAATTAGAAAGTAATGAGCACAATTTATTTATTATTTAGAAAAACTCATTGTCTGTGACCGTTTAATGGAATTTAAAATGGACTTTCATACGGTACCTCTTTTGAATTGGATAATAGCTTGATAGTAATTGCAATTCATACATTCCTTAAATTTACCAGCCATGGGACAATGATATGAAGGCAATATTTCAATTTACTAGTTTTTTAATCTTATCTAACTAGTAGGATTAAAATAATTACAAAAACTTGTAATGACTTGATAATAGCTTGAGAATAATTGTAATTTCAGAAGAGATAGTACCTCTTCTGAATTGTAATTTATAGATATTAAGGAAGAATTGTAAAAACCACTTCAAATTCTATCAACTTGTCACATTTGTGAAGTAGATGCTGTACCGTTTTCTACTCCATGGACCTAATGAGCAACATGTAAATAGCCTTGCAGCCGGCCCTTTTGATGATTGGGTCATTTGGTCTTGTAACTCTTGGGTAAGTATAATGGTACAACTTTTGCGTTTGACTTTTTTTTCTCTTCTACATTAATTAATGTTTCCATACATATAGAAGAAAAAAATATATTTGCCATCTAGTAGGTGGTGTGTATGGAAGAGTAATTATTGAAAAATTGTCAACTTACTCGAAAGATTAGTTTCTAACTTTTAAATGGAGGATATATACTTTGGACAATAAAAAAAATTATTCATATAACTCACATGCATAAAAAAGATTAGACAAATGTGATTTCTTGACCAATTTTGGTAACAAGAAATTTAATGAGCAACAAAGAAAACATCTCAAAAGAAAAGTGGAGTTCTACCATTAGTCATAACACAAAAGTTCTACTTCAAAGTTGATTCAATTACACCAATACATAAAAAGACTTCACAAAGAAATTCAATTGGCTACATTACACATAAATTATCAAATTCTCTTGTTATCACCACGCTTGTAATAAGGATCATTCATCTTTTGAACATCAATAGCACTAAAAACACCATAACTACTATTTCCATCATAATCATCATCACTGGGTTGGTCAAGTGCCAATAATTCCTCATTATACTTGACACTATCTATTCTCATCTTAGTCACTTTCCCTTGATCAGCTTCATATCCTTTCAAAAGGTGAACAACTTGCTTCATATTTGGTCGTTTTTCAGGTTCACTTTGCACACAAAGGGCAGCCACATTAACTGTTTGTTTCACTTGATTTTCATCAAAGTTTCCTCTTAATTTTGGATCAACAAGATCTCTAAACCTTCCTTTGGTTATTAAAGGCTCGGCCCATTCAGTTATTGTTCTTTTAAGCCCACCAGGTAGTTTTTCAATGGGCTTTCTACCGGTTACAAGCTCTAAAAGAAGAATTCCAAAACTATAAACATCACAACTTTCAGAAACCTTACCCCACATGGCATACTCAGGTGCTAAGTATCCTAAGGTACCTTTGACACGAGTTGTCATGTGACTAACTCCTTCTGGGATTAGCTTTGCAAACCCAAAATCAGCAACTAGAGGCACAAAATCTGAATCAAGCAAAACATTACTTGCTTTGATGTCTCTATGTATAATGTGGGGTGTGACCTCTTGGTGCAAGTACCTAGCAAAAACATAAGAGAAATTAGGTCAGACAAATTTGAAACTTAGAAACTTGCATAATATATATAAGCTTTTTTTTTTTAGTTGTTGTTCAAATTTCTTGGTCGAAAGTGGGAAACAAAGCCTTCTTATGGAGATCCATTTAAGGGGTTGACTTCTTTAAGTAAATATTATTTTATATATATTGATTAAAGATCGAACTCATAACCACATACTTATAGGACTCAATTATCTATCAAATGTGTAATGTTGGTTATAAACTATAAGCGGTGTAATTTATGCCACTATTTAGGTCTTCAAAAGTTATGTTTTATCAACACCTCAAATTAAAAGCGTTCTGGTGTCTGATACCAAAACAATATAATATATGTAGTTATATTTTATTACTTCTATTTTTTTGAATTATTATCAAGGTCTATGTGATTGTTTGATGCTCGTCTCTGTATCTGAGTTCATAGTTCAAAAGTAAAAATTACATCTTTGCGGTCATTAGTGGAATAAAAACTATTTTGTCTGATAACATTTCAATAGAAATTGATTAACCGAGACCAATTAAACACATATATGAGAACCAATATTATTCTTGTGAAGGTGAAAAGCTTACAAAATGCCTTCGGCAGAGCCAATTGCTATGTTCATTCTCCTTTGCCAATTGAGTTGCACTTCAATAGCAAACTGACCATGGAGATGAGAAAGAAGACTGAGATTTGGCATGTAATCATACACAATAAGTCGTTGATCATCTCCAACACAATAGCCCCTAAGACCCAATAAATTTTTGTGTCTGACCCTTCCGAGCACTTCAACTTCTACAGCAAATTCCATTTCTGCTTTTGAGTTCATTGCTTTCAGTTTCTTCACTGCTATCTGCATTCATTAATTTCCATTAACATTAGGTGATTGACATCACAAACCGGTGTCTAATAATCTATATATCACAAACACTTCAAATTAAAGACGTTTCTAGTGTTCGTCGTGTATAAGTGTCTAAAACTGGCACTGCCACATACCATTGCATGCAATTATTCAAATTATTTTTGGTGTCAACGTGTTAGTTTCAGTGTCGTGTCAGGTGACTGCGCAATATTTGATAGCCAATGATTTTTTAGTTTTTTTTACCTGGAGACCATCAGTTGTTCTTCCCCAATAAACACTCCCAAATCCACCTTCACCAAGTTTATAATCATCACTGAAGCCATTAGTAGCTACATGCAACTCCTTGTATGTGAATATTCTCCAAGAATTATTAGCTACACCAAATGACGTTGGCCTACATGAACAATTTTAATGATCATGCTAATTAACAAATTTAACTAGAGCTAATAATTATTACTAACTAATGAATTCACATAGCATAGCATTGATTGAAATGAAAAACAAGAAGTAGAAAAAGAGAGAAGTGGTTGATTGTAACATACACTTCTTCGACCTTCTCTGAGCCACAACAACTGCAGGAGGATCCCATAATTGGTAGTATGTTATGCTATGTTATGTGCTGAACAACTTAAGGAACATATCTCCAATTGGAATGTTTTATTTTAAAGAAATTTGTACAGAGTAGTTTTGGTCATCAAAATATCTCACTTTCAAATGCCGGCAAATCTACTTTGGCCGGCCGGCTATGTACTCAACTTGTCACATCGAGTTTGCTTCAATACTATATTGCCAAAGGGTCACAATATCTAAAATTATAATATTTTGCATTTTAAATATGTATATAGATAGGTAAACATAGGTGCAATTTTCATACAAGTTTAATATGCCATTAAGATTCCTTTATCAGCGAATTTGTCTACCAGAGGTAACACACCAAATTGTCTTCAACATAAATATCCCTTGTTTAAATTATGCATTTCTATGATTTAACAACGCTCAAATATAGAGCAAAATTCAATAAATTATTTACTTTTTGGTTTCCCAGAGCATCCTTTGACGTTAAACCATAGACTAATTTCTAAGTACCATCAAATTGAATTTCACTCTCAAAAAGTTTAAAGACAAAATTCACATAAAGCAACATAAATTGCATAAACAAAAAACAATATAAATTGATAGAAACGTCAACGTCTAAGTAATTTTGCTATTAAGGCTACCTCCGAGAGTTCGGAATCAATTTAAGTTTGTCCATTGAAATCAAAATGTATATAAAAAAGTTATTAGGAGACTTTTTCGAACAAATAAAATTATGAAGACAAGTACTCTATTTTACATAGAACACAAATATATTTAAGCAAGAAATTAATATATGATAAAAGTTTTTAAAACTTTATTTTTTGTTACAAAAAAATTTAGGTGAGTTGTATTATGGTATTAACTAAAATCATAGTAGAATTTAAAGTTCAGCTGATATTAGTACTCTTTATTAACTCGGCTAACTTTGTATATATAGACTAAAATAGTGTTGTATTTCATTTATTAATGATATGTTCTTAGTGTTAATTTTGTCCCTTCTTATTTTCTATAAACCCCAAGTTTCTTAAATAAGTTTTTAGTTTTTGTGTTTTTAATCCATACAAAAAATTTGACCAACATTTAGTCTTAAAATTTTTTCATATTTATTTTTTGTTCTCAACTTTTCAATTAATGTGTATCTTTTAAATATTGGAATAACATTTTACAGTCATATTTAAGACATTAATTATAGAAAATTATTTCACAAAATTTTAGAATTTTTAAGCACTAAAAGAAATTAAATGCATATTTAACTATGGTTTGTTAAAAAATTCTTATTTTTTTAAGGGATGTGTGTACAATATCCTAAACTTGACCAAAAAAAATTATTAAAAAATTCAAAATGATATACATTGTTTACTTGTATTCACTTTTTATTTATTTTTTATTTTAAACGAGATAATAAATTTCACTATAGTTAACTGATACATCTTAAAAATTATTGAATTTGACTCGAGACAATACATCTAACAATATCAGCATTTTTCGATTAAATTAAAACTTAAACTTATGTTCACTTATTTTATTTTAATAGCAAGCTTTTGAACGAATTATTTTCCAAGTTAATTAGAAGTAATCATCGGTTTCAAAAAAATTGGAAGTAATTACGAAGTTGACGGGTCATGTAATGTAGTGAACTTTTTGAATTAGATATCAAGTTTAAAGTTCCTTCGCGACAAAAATGGGAAAAGCTAAAATAAAAAATTCATACACTTGAAGCATGCCAATTGGACAAATTACAGATTCTTTGGCGTTGAATATTTTCAAC
The DNA here is from genome assembly GCA_037974835.1 of Cicer judaicum. Taxonomy (NCBI): domain Eukaryota; kingdom Viridiplantae; phylum Streptophyta; class Magnoliopsida; order Fabales; family Fabaceae; genus Cicer; species Cicer judaicum. The sequence continues at coordinate 13,431,955 of JBBPBS010000007.1, forward strand.
ATAAACTGTATGCACCACAAAAAATAAAATGTTACTTAATTTGACGTCATTTCCGATCTATCACAATTGCTAAACGACGCTAATTCGAACTTAAAGATATGGTTGCATTTGTATGTTTTTACCTTTAATTTATGATACAATTAATTTAATTGTTGTCTTAACTCTTAACCCTTCCAAAGTTGTACAATGATACAATTAATTTAATTTAATTAATTTAAATATATTTTTCACAAAAAAGGTACAAATACAGGGATTACTTTCAATTATTACTAATCAAATGAAGTTCCAGCATTTCATATTTTGTGTATCACCGGAAGAAACAAAACTATATTGAGTATTATTTTATCTTTTTGCAGCAATATTATTTTTACTGTGTTATGTCGAAAAAGTGCAACATTAATTTTTATCTTCCAATTTTGCTAATAGAATGTGTTATTCACTTACAAACACTTACAAATTAAGTGAGTTTACAAAATTTTCTCATACACAGCATATTGTGAAAAGAAAATTTAAGATGAATTAGTGTTTTCAAAATAACAAAATTGATGTGTGAAAAACAAGCATGTTACTATTTTTATTCTATATAGTAAAACTTTTTTTTAAAGATAAATTAGTGGAATTTCAAAATTTGTATGACTGTTTCGAAAACAAGCATGGTACTATTTCTATCTGTTCAAAAAGAAATTATATCGAACTATAAATATATGTTGGATTCAAGTTCACAAATGTACTTCAAGAAAATTTCATTTTACAAATGTATTTTTAATTAAAAATAAATGTCTACTAATATAATTTATGTTTGTATTCTTTTTCAAACGTGGTTTCACAAAATAAAATTTATTACATATTTTATAATATTATATGAATAGTATGTTCATATTAATTTTTAAATAATATATACTTTAATTACTACAAATAAATTCTCAATAGCAAATAAATTAAACAAATACTATGCGAGAGAAAGTAAAAATAACCCGCCACTATAAATAAACAATAACAAAATAGGACAAATTGAAAAATGAGGGATTTAAATTTTCTAAATTTACATTTAAAAGAAAAAGTGACATAGAAAAAAACAAGTCAATGTGATTCTACTTTAATTTCCAAAAGTATATTTAGTAATATGATGAAAGATCAAACACGTTTTCATACTATATTTAAAACTAGGAAGATGCATTACTACTTTCATCAAGTTCATAAATTCTGTAAATTTATTGTTATCTTTAAAATGTGAAAAAGTAAGTTTCAATTTTTTTACTATTCAAAAAATATAAAATTTCATATTTTCCCTTTTTAAAAAGTGTTGAATATTATTATATATTCGAACTATATTTTTTCATAAAAGTAAATTTTTTAAAAACAAAATATTTGCAATACAATTATGCTTAATATTAAAAAGAATGGAAAAGTTAGAAGTGTTTTTTGATAAAATAATAGAAAGCCAAAAAAGACAAGCTCATATTTTTGTTAGACCACAAATATGTGACCATTGGTTGGACTTGGAAAGTCCCTCAATTCTAATAAATTAAGGTGATCATTCATTTACTTTTTAACGTTGACTCATAATATATAAAAAAAACATCATTTAATTGGAGTTTTTGAAAATATTATTAAGTTTATTTTTTATTTTCGGATTGAAATTTTAGAATAAAAAGGCCGAAATTTTAGGGAAGAGAATATTTTCCTAACAAATTAAGTCGCTTACTTCTTTTAAACAAAATTATATGAGTCACTGCCTTAGCTGAGCCTTATGGCCTACGTTATAGGCTCCAAATGGTTGCTTGAAACGAAACTTTACAAAGTCATAATCGAATGTTTATTGTTGCTCGTTGCATTCTTGGTCTCTGTAGACTTGCTTCCATACATTGAGCCCATTACATTATGATGTCCATGGGCTTGTGTCATTGTGTAAGAGATTAGGTTCTAAACGTGGGTGGGATTGGGGTTGGGTGTGTCCTAAAAATTGTTGGGCGGTAGCTCTTCAATTTTTTTGAAAATGAAAAATGAAATTAATGATATTACAAAAGCTTCAATTTTATAGAGTATTTTTTACGTCTGTTGAATAAACATTAAAAATGAATGAATAATTATCAAAATGGTATTGTGTATGATTTAAAATGGGCCAAGTCCAACAGATGTTAACTAAACTCTTTTTGTGGGCAATATATGATTAAATGGGCTAGACCCATCAAGTAGAATTAAAAAGAAAATTACTTTTTCACCCCCACATACATACATACATTTCAGGAGTATACAAAAAATAAAACTAGGTGTATACTTTCTGACAAAAACCTGTTTAATCTAAACCTTTCACTCATGTAGTTGAAACAATTTGCGAGACAAAATACTCACATCGCATGTGATGCGGATCAATTTTAACTATCTATATATATAGAGCTGTAGCTTTCTAATATGTAGTATGCATCACCACAATAATGCCTCAGGTACTCAAGTTTACTTATGGACATGCTTCCTTTTTTAAGACATTTAAATTTAAATGCATATGCACACAAGCCCTCGCCCCAATAGTTATAGGTTTCAAAACAAAAACAAAAAAACTTTAAGCATCAAGTTTTAGAAGAAGAAAAAATCTTGATTATCTAAAATTTGATAGAGACTAAATAAAATTTGATAATTAATTATTTATGTCAAAGTTGAAATCAGCATCCGTAACAGATATATTTTCTATTAAAAATTATTAATCACATAAATTCAATCATTTAAATAATGATTTTTGTTTTAATAATACACTTGAATACTGTATTTTTTGAATAATCTATTCAAGAAAAAGAAATAATTAATCATAGTGTTGGCTACAGTACAGTTATCATTACATTTGGGAATGTTTTGATTTGACTCCAAGTAGATAATGCACTGATCACAATTATTGGCACCTCATCCTAGTTGAATCCACAGGTTTCCCTTTATAAACAACCATCGTCCATAGGAACCATAACCAAAGTTATTTCACTATATGAATGTTGATGTAACAATTTTATAATATGCTACTACATACAAATAAAAAAAAGAAACATTATAATTGTGCAAAAACTATAAATTAATCATATGGAAATACGATGGAACACATAAATGTACAAATAAGGTAAAATTTTGCAAAATTATTTTCAATGAAGGACTTAATTTCGTTTAATTGAAGATGATTAAACATTTTGTATGCTAAAAGTAAATAAAAGGTAAAATAATTATATATAAATATATTATGACTTACATATTTAATGTTATAAATTAATTTTAGAGAGAAAATCTATAAATTTTAACTTAAAATGAAAATCAATTTTTGAGTTAAAAAAAATGTATTCGAGGACAATGAATGATATAAAAAAACAATTATAAATCTCCTATATCAATTTTGACTTTTCCTAAACATAGTCATAAAAGAATAATTTGAAATAGGAAATTGAATGGTGGTAGCACACAAGTTCAGTTCGCGGAAATAGGCAATAGCGATAGAATAGTTGGATGGTGACCCATATGGAGGTTGCTATAATGGCTTTTGGCTTTAAACTGTTGAGTCGTATGCAGATGGAGTATATAAGTTATTGCTCTTGTTCCATTTTGGGCATTTAATTAAATATCACCGCATATCTCTACTTTCTTACACGTTTGAGGTACGAATTAATTGAATTGTCGCAGCTACGAAAGTTGTGGTGCACCTCTTAGTATCATACATATCAATAAACCAATATTCATGAATTGATCATGCTTAGTTCCATTTAGGGATAATGATGTATATGTAGAGTTACAATAAAAATTAATAGTTACATGATGACATCAATAATAGATGGATGAACAGAAAAGTATTGATAGTTCCTCACCTTTTCTTTGAGAAACTTTTCCTGAATTTTCGTTTTCTTTCTTTTTTTTGATCATGCAACTTTTGTTTGCATTTGATAGATATATATGATATCGCTTTCTTTAATAATGCAAGGGTTTAATAATAGAGACAATTTCGTTACATCAATGTCAATAAAGCCTTAACAACGACAACGAGCATTAGGCTATAATATGAATGATGAAACCGATACAGGCTAAACGGCTAGCTGTATAAAACATATTTATCCCACTAAAATGTCCTTGTCATTTTATTTATCAAAAATAGTTAGTTACTTCTTTTATTTAATTGGAATTTTGGTTTTTTTTTATTTTTCTTAAATTTATAAAATTAATTTTTTATTTTAAAAATTGATAATTTAGATTTATTTTTGTTTTTTGAATTGAAAAATAATAAAATAATATATTTTAAATATTATAATATATAATTTCATTATATAGAATAATTTAGGTCCATTAATTATTAGTATGTTATTAAATAAGTTATAAAAATAAAAATAAAAATAAAAGTTAAATTTTGAGAATAATTCATTACAATTTCGTGAGTGTTAATCATTGTCATATTGTCGTATTATTTAAATTATGTCATTTTTTAATTAAAAAATTGAAACTATTAAATTTTAAATTGAACGATTTTGTAAATTGATAAAAAAAAATATAATCATTTCATTTTATGAAAGTTTGCTTATTCTATCTTAATTTGTTGAAATTGCAACTTCGTTTTACTTGTTAGCTTATGCTATTTGGTAGAAGTCAGCAGAATTTAAAACTATTTACTATTATTTTATTAAAAAATTTGACTTTTGTCTTCTCTTTCATTGTGTGTGTTCAAAATATGAAAAAGTTCATGGAAAATATTCAACCCAAAAAATTAATCTGTTTTATGGAAGAATCTAATTATCTAAATTCATATTGAACGTTTTTATGAACTTTATGTGGATGCGTAATAATACGTTTTAACTTTAAACCAATATTAATCTTTTGTATTTTATTAAAAAAACTTGGTACAATACGTTACTAGTGCCATATAAATATATATTTTTGAGTTTAATAAAAGTGTATTAAAAGTATAAAATCATTTTTTAATGTGATATAATAGTTATTCATCCTACTTGTACATAAGTATATTGTAATATTGTCTTTTAAAATTAATAGTTAAAAACTTAATTTCAAATGGTTGTACCATAAAATTATTAGTCCACACAATATTTTGTTATCACAATACTTTCAAATACAATATATGTGTATATGATATTTTGTCTTTAAATATGCATTGTGTTTGAGAAGGACATAGTCCAATTTGTCAATCCATATCAATCCAACCCAATAACGTAACCTGCAATAAAAAACCTTAGTTCCCAATTCTCAACGACTAAATCTAATTGTAACGATCCTTATAGATATTGCATTCCTTTAACGGATTCCGACCATCGTCCATAGCCACATTGAAATTAAATGCGTGTGATATGTGGGGGATGCATACACAAACACACGGGTATATAGATTGTGAAGATTAGATAATATGAACATAATTAATTTTGATGTACGGCTACCAAATCGTCCTAAAGGGGGCATATATATATGTAGAAGTATAGAGGACGCATTTTCTATTTATAAAACATATAGAAGCACCAAGTCAAATAACCAAAGGAAGTGTCGTCTTCATCTTTTTATCTTTTATTCAATAATTTGCGAAATTGCTATCTACTCCTATAATTATTAATTAAAATATATTTAAAAAGCTTTCGTTTATGGTGTTACTTTTCACCAAAGCAAGACAAACACTTGCCCCCACACACTTGGCAAGGATTTGATTTGCTTAAGAATGGAAATAATATAACTCGACTCAACCTCACCTATTAAACATTATTGTACAAGAATCTTTTATGTCTTTTAATTTCAAATACAAGTAGAGTAAAAAAAATTAATATATTTAAATTTAAATTTAAATTAAATATATTAAAAAAATTAATATATTTTTGTTTATATTTAAAAATGAAAGAGTATATGATCTTATGTAGGGATTGTTTGATCTAGAGAGAAAATATGCTTGATCTCTAATTCTAAAGTCCCCGTGGCTATTGCATGGTGCAGTTGTCATAGATCATCAAAATTAATTTGTTTCTAATTCTATAATAGTACATTTGAGTGTATTTGTATTGTTTTTCATGAGTAGGGTCTCATCTTAATGTTTTGGAATTTATGTTTGAATGTAAAAAATGGACTCTAATAAAATAATATGATTTTAATAATTATATTTTAAAATATTATATTTTAACTTAATAAAATATTAAAAATTTAAATTATTTTATTTAAATTTAATAAAATAAGTAAATTATAAATTGTAAATAAATAAAACTTCAAGTTAATACCAACCTTCTAGCTAATTTAAAAAGAATCATTCTTCTAATACATTTTGAAAAAAAATCATCAATCAAATCAACAACTTCAATTTTCATAAATTTTAAAAAATAATATCGTTTTATTTGTAAATAAAAAAAAATTAAACCCTAATAATTTTGGACCCCTGTGTAAAGGTTTAGGTTGCACAAACATATTACTAGACCTAGTCATGACGTATTAGTTTAGTGATTAAAAGTATAACATTAAAATTTAAAATAGTGTTCAAAATTTATTGAAAACAACGTAAAATAGTCTATAGTCTATGGTGTCAATTTATTAATCTTTTATCATCCTCCAATGTAAACGTAATAAAATTTATTTATACTGCTTTTGCTTCTGTAGATAGAACCTTCTTTTTATAAAGAATTATCGATATAAACATTAACATACTATATATACTCACTCATGTTGTAATTATAAGAGAATTGTTGAGCTATAAGAAAAATCCAAACCATTAATATTATTTAAATTATTTTTTCTCATTTAAGGTCTTTGTCTTTTTAATATTATTAGTGAATATTTTGTCTTACAATTTTTTATAAGAATATATATGTAAAAATAGTCAAAAAAAATTAAAAAAATTAATAAATATATTAATTTTGATGGTCTTTCTCTCTTTTATATAAAGGTTTAATTGGTTTGAGAGAAATAAAAACTAGAGAGTTAAAGAATAGAGAAGTTCAACAGATATAATAAACATTTCTTGTTTGGTTTCTAGATAAATAAAGAAGAGAGACTCAAAATTTGTTTTCTTCGCTCCAATGTGGAAAAAGCAAGATAAATGTATTTATTTTTTTACTTTCCCAATTTGTCCTTGTGATTGATGATTATCTTTTCCCAATTTGTCCTTGTGATTGATCATTGTCTTTATGATTGTAAGCTATTTTGTGTTATTCTGGTTTTACATCACACCATTACTCCATTTCGTTTATTAATTTAATTTAATTATTTATTAAATTATCAGACGTGAATACTACACGATCATCATATAATTAATTAATAGATTTATAATAACAAATTAATAATTAAATTAGATGTTTAATTAATCATCTCAAATAATTTAAAATTTAAATCAATAAAAAAATTAAATTAAATAGTTTAATAAAAAAAATTAATTAAATTCAAACAAAAAATAAATTAACTTTCATGTAAGGTTTAGAGGTATTATTGTATTTTCAAAAATAATCAACACTTCTTTTTTTTCTATTTCTTTCATCTTTCTCTTATATGAAAGAATACTTTAAATCTACTTTATTTCTTATTTATTTCTCTCTTACCATACTTTTTTTTGGCTAAATTACATCAGTAGTCCCTTAATTTAATTTTAGGTAACGTTTTGGTCATTTTTTTTTTCCGAGTTGGTCCTTTATTGTAGTTTTAAGTGACAATGTGATATTTTACGTTTTAAACTTTCAACAATGTTATCATTTTTTATACAAAAATTCAAAAAAATTATCAAATTTTTCAACCAAAACCCATAAAATTGATCATCATCTTCAATCTAATGCAAATTTTATCAAATTCATAACTCAAATATTCAAATACACTCATATTTTCATCTCCAACAACATCAAATAAAGAATAAAAATATGAGTTTATTTCAAGATTTAAGTTATGAATTTGATTAAATTTGTATTTTATTGAAGATGATATTGAATTTTATGAGTTTTGTTTAAAAAATTTGATAATTTTTTTGAATTTTTGTAAAAAAAATGACAACATTGTTGACATTTTAAAACATAAAATATCAAATTATCACTTAAAATTAAAATAAATGACTAAAACGTTACCTGAAATTAAGTTAAGGGATCACGAATGTAATTTAGCCTACTTTTTTTCACCTTTTTCTCTCTTCTCACTTTCTCCTTGCAACCAAATTAAAAGTTGTGTTTCTCTAGTTGTTTATATAATACAATTTTGGAAATATAAAAAGTAAATTATTTTTAAAATATCTTTATTGTTTAAATATCTACTATAGAAAAAAAAATATACATTATCAATTTAAAATAATTTTATGCTAACATTCAATATGAGTAATATAATTTGCCACATCATATCACCACACTCCATTTTCAAAATAGATAATTATACGTCAATATAAAATTATTTTATATTAATTATATATATTTATTGATGAAAAGATTAGTCTATAGTTAAATTTACTTGAGTGTGTCAAAATATTTTATTTAGTTTCTTTATTTTTGTAAAATTTATTTATATAATTTGAAATTTTTAAATTTTTAAATTATGATGTTATTTATAATTTTATAATATAAAGTTATCTAAATAAATTAATTATTTATATATAATTAATTAAATTATAAAATAAATAATTTTTAAAGATTAAATTAAAAAATTTATAAAATTTTATTATAATTTTAGGTATGTTAATTTTTCCATGTCATTATATCTCATGTTCTTTAAATTATATTACATCATTATTTTTTAATTAAAAAATTAAAACTATTAGATTTTAAAATAAGTTTTTTTATAAATTAATTAAAAAATAGATAAATTAAAATTTAAATAAATGAATAAATAAAAAATACAGAGCAGTCGGTCGGCAGAAGAAGGGTCCAATGTGCAGGCACAATGGCAGTGCTATCAAATTCACAATTATTCTGAACAGGATTCAGGGAGACACACTATCGACATACATTAAACATACAATTCCGTCATCCATACCCCACTACTTTAATGCTTCAAAGAATATCAATTCAAGTAACTCATTTTAGATTTTACAAACTATTATAACTTCAAACCATTTATCTATAAGAGAAATAAAAAATTAGTTATTTATACTAGAGAAAAATGAAAACTTGATACTACCTGATTTTATTATTTGAAAATAAAACAATACAGAAAAAATATACTAGGTAGTAATGGACATAAATTGTAGGTAACAAATTTACATTAAAAAATGATATTTAAACACAAATTATTAATACAATATTTGACATGTATATACTATTTATCATATTTAAGCAATAAATAATATATTTCTTTTTAAAGAATTAACTATTTTTTTCAATTTTTTATATTATTAAGACTCGTGACACATATACAAATCTAAAAATTAATGAGATACTTTTGTATGATATGTTGAAAAAGTATTTTCAATTTCTTACAAATAAAAACTTAAAAAAAAATAACGAACTATAGCTGTGTTAAAGTTGTGCCTGTATAAGAGAGATGAATTACATTAACGATGAATTGAGGGACAGAATAAAACAGAAGGCGATACAGAGCAGGATGAATCTGTTTTAGAGCTCTTGCCTCAATAAATGCTCGTTTGTGGCATGAACATCGAATGTAATGTAACTACTTTTATTAGAAGACACAAAGAAAATGCCAGTGTTTCAGAAACGACACAACACTGATAATTCCCAAATGCTGTTTTCATTTCAGAATATTGTAATCAGAGAAAGCATAATAATGAATAATTTATAGATGGTAAATGTAAAAAAGAAAAATTACTGTATAGTTGATTAAAATCACACATGTAATTAATGATGATGTTGCATTGAATAAAAATAAAATTAGGAAGAGTGGGTTTTGTATTCCATGATTTCTTCTGGCCACATGATACACATATAACCGTTTTGTTTTGACAGTGATGCTCTACAGCAGGTGCTATACAATTGTAGATGATTCGATTAAGAGAAAAGAAAGTCTTTCAATAATAATAGATGATCCAAACACGTTTTTCTATCCTTTCTTTGCGTATAGATAGCTTTACACGTAACCTTCTTATTACGATGGCAGCTCTCCACATATTCAGCCATTTCACACAGATTGCCTAAAATATCTCTCTCTTCTGGATTTTAATTTTTTCCCTCACTTTGACAAAATTAACCCTCAAGTTATTTTTTATAAAAAAAAAAGGAAAATTGAGGAGTAAGTAGGTAGTAGCTAGCAATTAGCAAACTTTGGATTCCAACTCAACGAATTTACATTCCCGAAATATGATACTAGTAATGTACAGTTGTACGTAGCATTACACATGTCCATTCAAAGGAGAGAAAGATCTAAAATTCTAAACTCATCATCTCCTATTAACACATTTATAACTAATCTATTAACATGCAAGCTAAAAACACACACCAGATCAGTGTGTCACGAGCTTTGTCTTTTTTCATGTTGTAACCAACAAACCCAGCTACAAAACTAAACTAAACAAATACTCCAAAATAATTCATTTATTAATTAAACGTTCTCATCTGACGATGTTTCTGTTGTTTCCATCCTCTCTGTTCTCTGTACCTGCAAATTTTCATTTTCAGTTTCATTTTCAGTTTCACCACCTCTTCTCTCTTTCACGTTTGAATCATTCATTTTCTCCATCGATTTTTCGTTCTGCTCGCAGGTACATGTACTTGTATTGGTTCCAAAAGAAGAGGATCTACTAGTGTTTGTGCTTGAAGACATGCTTGGTGTTGCTAAAAATGTTGGTTTCTCTTGTCCCGCCATAATGACCAAGATTTTTTCCTCGTAAGGTTTGTGGTCTTGTTCGTTTCTTCCTTCTCCGGCTTCAAGGTCTCGTTCTGATTCGTTGTTACCTTCAAGGTAACCTGAGAGTTTCCAATAAGAACATGCGAGGATTAAAAGAGCGAAAGCTATGAGACCTAACATGGCTGCTAAACCACCGAATAAATAAGGAACCGGTGAATGCCATGGTGAGTGTGGTATTTGTGATGATGAGATTGGTGAGTGTGCTCTTTCGCTTACGTTCATGGGTTCTCTGTATGCTGCCATTTCTGTTTTGGTTGTGAAACAGAGAGAAAACAGAGGATATGTTTGTTGTTTAAAGGAAGAAATTATTGTAAAGATAGATGATTTTAAAATGAAGATTGGGTTGAGGAGTGGGTGATGGGTTGTAAAGGTATTTATAGAGATTTAACTAAATGAAATGGGCTCTCATTGTTTTTTTGGATTGTGGAATCATACACAGAGCTGATTTATGTTGTCATTATTCATTAATACAATTAGTGGGGACCACATGGTATATATATTTGAGACTTTTAAAAAAGTTTTAGAAGAATTGTTTCTTACTCTCTATTCCACAATATTTTATTTATATATGAGAAAAAAAAAAATAAGTTGATGACTAATTAAAATTTTTAAATAAAGGTAATCTACTAAAAATATCTATCATTCATTAATTATACAATTTTTTAATTGATGTAAAATAATGAAATAAATAGAGGTAATCTAATGTTTTTGAGTTTCATATGAATTTGGTTTAGTGAAGAGAGGATAGGATTATCGGGAAGTAAGCGCACTGAGGAGAAGGCGTACAAGTCATATCAAAATCATTTCCGAGGGGAAGAGGCGAATATGATCCTGTTGCATGTTTGCCAAGAAACAAAATCTGAACATAATTAATAAAATTTGACATATCGGTGTGGATAAATTCTCAATTCCTAAGGTATCTACCAATTCTAGTGCCCTTTACTGTTAAAGTATAATTTCATTAATTGTATGTTCTAAAACTATACTTCCAAATTCCATTTCTATATTTTGTAACCGTGTGACCACATTCTAATTTTAAATTAATAAACCAAATGCATGCATGATTCATGAGCTTGGATTTCTGGAATCTATTTTTTTAATTAAATATATACAAAGCAAAATGCCCGGATGGCTGTGTATCTTACTTTGTTTTAACTTTCATATCTTAATTATAAATTCAATTACAACAATTCGGATAAAAGATACCGACTTACTAATCATCTCATTTGTTCCTCTACAATTAAGTATTTTCGGTGGAATAATAAAATTGGAAAAAAGGAATTCTCAATGCTTGGAATTGGGATTCCTTATATATATATATATATATATATATATATATATTCTATTAACACTTTATTATACACCATTTAAATATGATGCAACTTAGGATTCCCAACCTCTTACTCTTGTTGGTACAACTCCTCTAACTTGTGTTTCCATGATACGTTGTTTGTTTGTTTTAAATAAAATAAAAAATATAAATACAATGTAACATACTCTTGATTTATAAATTTTTTATATAGAGTGGGGTCCATTGCGTATGTTTGTGCAGACCACCTGAAGAACACGAGATAGATAACTCAAACTCATATATATGTACTTTACTGAATACTAGGACGAAATTCCGTTCCAACCGTTTGATTAGATAAAATGAACGGGAATTGGGGCATGATATTTTGAAACGGTGACGCATGCATGCCGTGACGGAGCGTCCATGATATGTTTGTTTGTCACGGCATCTTAACCTTCCCCATAACTTTTTTAATTTGTAGCTTAGTGAGGAGAATATATGTGTATCATTAATTTAATGAAGTGGGTGGGAAAATGGTGGAAATCGTTTATTTTTTTCATAAAGCTGCGGATTTAAATACTCAAAAAAATAAATGGAATGTATGGCATACGCTAGCAAATTGCAATCATTCGCCCTCTCTATTTTATTTTGTCTTAGATAAAATAATTAATGAATTATCGTTTATTTTGGACGGGATTTTTACATCGATTTTCTGATAGACAATTTTTTTGTCTTAGATATAATTTATAAATTAATTTTTTATTTTATAATATAAAAATTTGTTTCTTTTATTATTTTATTGACTTCAGTAATTTATCAAATATTTTATTTTATCTTGTTTTCTTCATAGTTTATTATAGAGTTTAAAACTATATGTTAATATATATTGTGTAAAGATATATTAAAATTTGAGCAAAGATATGCATTAATTCATTAAAATTAAGTTCGATTATATTAAAATTGATTATAATGCTGACGAATGAAAAAAACGTAGATTATACACAAGAGAGAAGACAAACATAATTCGATCATTTTTTAAAAGTGGAGGGTGTAATTCTTTTTAATATATATTGCATAACAAGAGACGAGAATATATATTTTAACATAAGAGGAGAGTATTGAAATTTAAACATATCATAGGGTGTTATTCACTGTTTAATATTTTAGAATTTTGTCAGCATCTTTTCAATAAAAACATATCTTCTAAATTTTTACAAAAATATTTGTCGATTCTACATTAATTATTTAGATCATCCTTTAACTTTAATAAATGGAGATGAGTTATGGGAATTTACTCGTAAGAAGATACCTCGTTTATTATTAGTGTTTCTCTTCCTAAAACCTAAACAAATATTACAAGAAAACAACATTTTTTTAAAAGAAGGGCATGACCTTTAAAAAAAATGACATTTTGGATAGCAAACTCTTCGGATACTGTTAGGAGCAATCAATGATTATTTTTTCGAAAACAAAAGATTTCCATGAACAAACTCCTCATAAATTATGTTTGATTCTAGAAATATACTTTAAATTTTCTCTCAACTCTTGAAAACTACACTAAACATACACATCAATAATAAATATTACAATTGTTGTTATATGGATAAATACTAGAAAATTAATAGTTAATAATAGTTTTCAAAATTCAAATACGAAATCTCTTTCTTCGAGCTCATTCTATGTCTCTTTACACCTATGAGTGAAAATTGCAATTGTGGTTTGTGACTTGACGTGCCTACTTTGTCTCCACGTAGATTTGTTCCTCCGATTATGTCTTCATTAATGAGAGCCATCTTATTTTTCGGGATTGTGTTCTGTTTACTTGTTGTCTACGTATTTGGTTTTGTTTGCAATTAGCAATGTACCAAATTAATTGACCTACGCCATTTTAGATATTTTATTTGCTCATGCTAATAAGGTTATAAGTATTTTAAGAATGTTTATTAAAGAAAAAATTAAGTTTAAAAAAAAATCTTACTTTTATAATTTTTTAATCAATATTATATAAACATCTGTTAACGTTTCTTTTTATTTCATACGAATAAAAGGACACATTTTAAATGTAAATGAATTTTACACTAATGTCTAATAAACATTTAATAAATGATAGTTTTTTTTAAATAACAATTATAATTTATATGATGATATAAATAAATAATTTATTTATATTAAATAATAATATAAAATTATTTTATATTGTTAATATATAATCATGAGAACGATTTTATATTTTTATCTATACAATGGAACCAACTACTGGAACTAATGAAGTTAGAACCACAACCGAAACCTGACATCAGCGATGATTTCCTTTTCAGTTATTAATTAAGTTATTTAAAAAATAGGTTTGTGCAATAACGCATTTATTAAATTTAATAGCTAGATGCATTCCAAATAATGCAAAAAACCGAGTATGATGAAAGGTCCTTCACAAGGAGCACCACACGCCCTAAAATGGTTGGCGACAAAGACCTCTTGTCTTGGAGGGATATAGTGTATAATAATGAAAATTAAAATATCTTAAACAATTACTTAATATAACTGAAGTGCGCCCCTCCACTATATTACTTGTCAAATATTTTGTACTAAAATTCTTCTTCATTTGTATAGCCTCTTCAAATTTAGGTAAATTATATAATACATCAAATATAAATTAAAATAGTTAAATAAAATTAATATATTTATTTTAAAATTTAAAATATACAAATCAATTTCTTAATTTAGTTTTTTTTATATTTTATCTTAAAATAAAAAATCACTTTAATATATAGTTTATACTTTATAATAGTTAATACTTGAAAATTATTTTAAATATATTAGTTAATGATAATTAATTGGTTTTAAAAGTAAAAGTTTGAAATCATTATTGTTTTCACTAATAAGTTAATTAATGATCTTATTAAATTGTATTAATTTAAAAAACAAATAGAAATAAAAATAAAGTTGAGTTTTGAGACACTAATTTTCTGGAAAAATAAAAGTTTTGAGACACTAATTTTCTGGGGAAAAAATGTTTGAGACATCAATATTAATTTTTTTTGTTTTTATTTTTTTAAGTTGATACTAATTAAGTTATGATTTCTCTCACTCCTTGATGTAATAAGTATGTAATTCCAACCGATATTAAGAATAGTCATTAAACTTTACATTATTTTTTAAATATTAACTACTTTTGAAAATTGTTTACCTTAAAAAAATTCGCTGAAACTATTTTTTTATTTGTGGATTGTTTTTGTACATAAACCTAGTTCCACATTAAAAATCAATTATCAATTATTTGAAAGAAAAAATAAATGAGTAATAAAATATCATACGAAGCCTTGTTGGGAGTATCATGATCTACATATCTCGCATGCTTGTAAGTTGTATACTTCCCAAGCAATATTCACCAAATTAAAAGCATTAGTATAAAATAATGCAAGAGAATATAGGATGGTAAAGGTGGAGACACTCCAAAATTCAAACCTTATCCCTTTGTCTTAGCATGAAAGGCAGTAAAAAAAAATAATAATAATAACAAAAAGAGATATAGTCACTAAAACAGCTGAAGAGAGATGTAATAATTAATATATATCTATATGGGCCCCAAACCATGTTCAAAAATTGGGCTCCATATCCATTTTCTCTGAGTCGTCACCTTCAACCACCCAACGTACACGCCAAGGACAATAGGCATTACTATTTACTTACTTACAATATATTCATTTCCCATATACAACACCATATCTATTAGACACATCATTATTTGTAATATTTTTATTTTATGTGTAGGATCCACACATTCACCCATTTCTTTCTATTTAACCACTTACTCACTTCCCACTAACATTATTCTTCGTTGTCACTACGAATAAGATAATAACAAGCTAAACAAACAAATGTGCTCAGAATAGATTTAGATTTGATATACAATTTCCAAACCAAATCCCACTTATTAACATTAAAATAATCATGATTAAGTGAACTACGCGTATAATTTCCTAACCAGTGGTTCCTCTTTTCTTATTACAATAATTTTTAATCATTTTATCTACAACTATATATCTCTTATTCGTATATGTATGTCTAAATTCTATTAGCCGTCATGATCATTATTAGTTCTTTCCAAAATCAACCTACATAAACATTAAAATAAACTTTGTAAAATACATTAATTATGGTGCAGCGAGTCATAAACCATTAAATCATGAGAAATATAATTTCTTTGTCACTTCATCTAACCGTTTAGCACCACCTGCACCATATATTAAGTCAATTTTTTTTAATAATCAAATAGTATCAGAGATTAAATGTTACGTTAAGTTTGTCATGACATTTGATCGTGTGATTTATCTGAAAGTCTAGAAATAAATTTATTTCTCTAATAAGATAATGTTTTTTTGGACTTTTAGTAGATATGATTAAATTCGATCTCATTGTGGAAATTATTATTGTTGCATGCTGTTGGATTTAGTCTTTTCTTTTCCTTGTATTTTTTTTATGTTGTCTTTGAATACTCCTTGTAATCTTTTAAATATATATATATATATATATATATATATATATATATTAGTTGAATTTTTTCAAATTTATATTCAAGATATTCTTAGCACACCAATTAAACTACTTACGAGAAAATAATATAAGAGAAAATCTATTGGTTACAAAAGATATTAAAAAAAAAGAAACAAAAAAATATTGTATAAAAGAGAAAAATCTTTGAAAATATAAGAGCATATCTAATGGTAGTCAAATGAGTTTGTCAGCATGTAATCACTTAACTTTCGGTTATTTGTGAGTTTACTGTTGGAGTTGTGTCAATATGTCATCACGGTACTGTCAAGAAGGAATAGTATTTCATAATAGTTACCTTTTTTTTAAAAAAATATTTTATATATAATAATAAATATATCACAGTTAGTGGTAGATCCTATATACTTTCACAATTTAATAATAATATAATTATAACTGCTATTTTTTATTAATTTATTAATAATAATAAATTTATTATTTTTTATTAATTTATAGCTGTTAAATTAATTTTTTAATTTTAATTTTAAATTAAAATAATGTATAATAATATTAATTGGAATATTTAAATTAATATTTTAAGTTATAATAAAATCAAATATAAATAAATATTAATGTATAAATTAAAGTTATGAAATATAATATGGTTTTTTAAAAGTTAAACAAAAAAAAAATTGATTCAGAGTGATGTGACCTAGTAGAATTTATTTAAATGGATCATGTTGAATTCACCGTTAAAGCAAAAATAAAATGAATTACTTCAAGATAATGTGATACAGTACACCCATTTAATAAATCCATATTAAATTCATCATTAGAAATACTCTAAGTTTTAGTCAATCAAGTTCTAACTAACTAACCATATACTAGTGGGGAACTATTATTTAGAAGAGTTAGATGTTCACACATAAAAAAGATTGTATTTTTCATAGTATGAAACCAGCTATAGATATGTTTCCATTGTTACGTTATCGCCTATGTAATTTTCTAATGAGTTGCAATATGACAATCTTAAAAACCGTGAATGGGATTTATAATGTGTCAAAATTACAGTTCAATCTCAATCATCATTTGAACCTGAAATTATTGGAAATGATTGGTAGTTTGCAATTTCAGTGCGCTTAATGTAAGTCCAATAATATTTGATTTATGGATTAAAATGTATTTTAATAAATTCGTGGTGTTTAAGAAGTGCAGATGTTCAATTACAATGGAACGATCATAGCACGGTCATATAATTAATTAAAGAATTAAATAAGAAAAAGGTAAAGAAGTCAAATTTCACCAAAAAAAAACTTGAAAGGATCATCTACGTTGGAAAATGGCAAGTGTCCCAATAACACACATGCTTTACAGCTTTCCTTATCTTTGATGAGCGATGTCGTTTTTTTCTTCTAATTACTTCACTTGGCTATTAATTTCATCGCTATTACGACAAAATAAAAATAAAAGATGAACACGTACTATACCTGTCACTTTTTCATTTTTTGGTTATGCGAACAAATTAGGAAGAACATTACATTTTTGTATTCCGTACAAAAAATATTAGTGAGGGTTGATTTTCTTACTCTAGTATAGACTGATCCATTGGAATTATATGATATCACAATATGCACCAAGTGCAAATTCCGGATTAATTAATTAATTAATTAATTAATTATTTTATGTGTAGTGGAACTAAACCAAAAACAGATGCCTTCATGCATGTCACATCATCTTTACTTTTATTTTAACTAATAGTTAATCTTAGTTCATATATAGCGTTTAGTGTCCAAATCCATAGTTTAAAGTAAAAACAAAGGATTTGGGCCACAAATTTAATTATACTTTATTTGTTTTATATATTATTGTTACTTAAATATTAACCGTGTTATTTACGATGATGATAAAATAAACTATTGGGGATAACGCATTCGATTTGGAACTTGGAAGCGCATGAGAGGAGCTTAATTAGATGTGGGCCATAAGATATTCATATAGTGTGAATAAGCAAGTGCTCCAAGCCTAACTAATAAATTAAGGTGGAGCTACCATGTGAATTTAATGGAATTTTTTTTGGAATTTATCATCGCAACATAATAAAATGGCAAGAAGGAATGAGTACTTTGTTACCTTCTCGAAATAAAATCTCACTTAAGGTCTTACCCGCAAACTTTTTCTAGGAAGAGGTCAAATTCTTAAAGTATAGTTTATTTGGATGAAGTGATTAAAAAGAAATAACTAAAAAATTTATATAATTGAAATTATTCAATTAAATTAAATTAAATTTATTAATTAATATTTTGTTTGTATAGAGTAATTAAACATGCAATTGAAAAAATATAACGACCAAACAAGATAATTTTCAAATTGAAAGAGATCAAATTACTAATTTTGAAAATTTAAAGAGATTAATTTAAAAAGTAAATAAAAACTAATTAATGTGCAAATTTTGAAACATATAAAAACCAATTAATACATTTTTAAGAATTAAAATACACTTTCTACATTAATTTCAATAAATAATTAATATACACGTTGTCTAATGTTTATGAAAATAATTTTTTTTTGTTAATTCATCATAATTAAAGTTTTTGACTACAATAAACACCTCAAAATATCTTATAATTTTAGTTTTTTTATCACGTTGAGTTTAATCTTTAAATTATCGATGGATGGTTGTTTTTTAAAAAAAGAGTTGACTTATCTCTTAAATTGATGTCTCTAAATATTGAACTCAAATTCTTTTTTTAAAAGATGTCAGGTTACCAATTCTTTCAAAACTATGTTATAAATTAAATATTTTTAATACATGGTATTGATATAAAGTTTAATTTAATTTATACCATGTATTAAAAAACCGATCTCCACAAAATTGTGAAACATGAGATTCAATGCAACACCAATGCTTTGCCAATTTAATGCACGACTTCCATATCATATACCATCTTCCGTTCAAATTATAGGAAAAATTTTGGAGATTTTTTTAATATCAGTTATAACAAAAAATGTGGATTTTAATAAGTATTTATAATTCAAATGATTTTTTTTATCTTCATTTAGTATTTATCTTTTAAATATTAAACTGTATTTTATGTTTCACTTTTTCATGAAGGGTGTATTTATAAAAATATTTAAAAAGTGATAGTAATAAATAAATTTATTGATATAATTTTTTTTTTCTTCTTATAGTTGAGACCAGAAAAAGTATTTTTTTATAGGAGTTTTATGCATAAAAATTTTGTTTTTGAAGAAACTATGAAATTATTGTCTTATAAATATTTAGAAAAATATAAAAGTATATTAAGAGAGATATGCACTTACACTTTTCATAATATTTTAGATCGCTTTTAGGATTAATGTTATTGTCTTAAAAAATAAACATAAATTCTTTTAATTTATTTATCATCATCCATACACTTTATGCAAAAAATTTAAGATTGTGTGAGCGAGTTTGTGAAGTATGTCCCTTTTATTTTCATAATATTTTAGATCGCTTTTAGGATTAATGTCATTGTCTTCAAAAATAAACATAAATCTTTTCAATTTGTTTATCATCATCCACACACTTTATGCAAAAAATTTAAGATTGTGTGAGTGTGTTTATGAGGTTTGTCTCTTTTGAATTTTGTGTGAGCGTTTAGAGTTTGGTCCTTCGTGAAAAGGTGTATTGATTATTGAGAAATGTGAGTGTTTATAAACTACACCTAGTCTCGATTCCCAAGCAACAACATTGATCCAACACTTACCGAGAACTAAAACAAATTCAAAAGTAATACTTTAATAAAATAAGACTTAAACGTGGTTTTGGTCCCTCTATTTTAACTAATCCATAATTTTGGTCTCTTCATTTTTTATTTTACAATTTTGATTTCTCTATTTTAACTAATTCATAATTTTGGTCCCTCTATTTCTTAAAATTTAAACATTGTATCATACTTATCAATTTAACTATTAATTTTGATGATGTATTAATTTTGATGATGTAGCTCGACCAATATGATTATGTGGAAGCTATATCAATATTTATTTTTTAAAATTAAATAAAATATTTTAAATAATAATAATTTTTGTTTCTGATAAACATTTTTTTATAATGAATGTGATTGTTATTTTCTATAAAAAAAATTATTTTTTATTTTTAAATAATGAGTGTGATTGTTACTCATTTAATTTTTTAAGTTTATTTAAAATATTTTAGTTAGGTTTCAAAATGAAATATTTTATTTAAAACATATTGTTTAATTAAAATTCAATAAAATGTGACATGACTTCCAGTTAACCATACAAATGATGGTATCTCATCAAAATAGAAACACAAATTATAATTGAAATAAAATATCTCAATTTTAAGAAATAAGAGGATGAGAATTACGAATCAGTTAGAATAGAATGACTAAAATTGTGAACTTAGAAATAAAGGAACTAAAATTATAGATTAGTTAAAATAGGCGTGCTAAAACTGCATTTAAAATTATAAAAAAAAAATAGATGTATTTTTAGCACCAACTACAATATTTTTAGTTTTATTTTTATTTTTTGAGATTTAAATTCTATTTTATTTTTTGAGATGTAAAGTATTTTAATTAAATATATCAATAGTAGTATTTTTATTTTTATTTTATAATTGTGAGTCATTTTACTTGTTGTACTACTTAATATTTTTTATTTTTTTTATGTTTAAATATATATAAAAATATAACTACTTTTCGGAGACATATAGTCCTTGCTTTTCTAGCTTGGACATTGGGTCGACCTTGCCTAACAATGTGAGACTTTATTTGTGTGTGGGAATTGGAGGCCCCATTTGAGGCTAAGAGACGAAAAGCTATATCGGTTGTGTGGTAGAAACCCTTGTAGGTTTATCCTCAGAGACAACACTATGTTCTAACTTTAAGTCTGCAAAATCACGTTTTTGAGGAAGCATTATCCGCTTTGAGTTTTGTGTGAATTCTCACAATCTTGTCCTTTGTGAAGAAAAAAAAACGTCTCAATGAATTTAGACATGTGCATGTTTATAGAATATCATCAACCTCGATTTCTAAGTAATGTGAGAGTTTTTATTGTTATACCGAAATAGTAGAATGATTTGAACTACATCGAGGAGAATGATCACGATCAATGTTTCATTTGTAGAGTGTAGAGGTGGTACTTAAAAATTGTATGATGTTGAAGTAAATATCTATTTGAAAAGAGTGATAGGTAAATTGACTAAGAAATATCTCTCGAAATCTCAGAACCGCCGTATATATAAAGTATTAACTTAGGTCTAATGAAAATGAGAATAATAAATTCGACAAATATATTATCGTGATTCTCGATATTATTTTTTTCAACTGTTAAAATCAGAGTTCAAAGCAATTTAATTTGAAAAACTCTAGATTAAGTTAGACTCGTTGGATCCATATTACCAGGTCGGAACAAATTGACCTTGTACTAGTCCCGAAGAATTCCATTAAGTGCTTGGAATCAAGTAGATATGACTACTTGTTTTGAAAGGAAAATAAAAAGTGAGCAAGTGTAGGAAAAGTTTATGAAAGATGAATACTTATTGAAGCTAAACATGGGTACTAAGGTCCACATTCCGTGTAGACCGGTCTATCATCAATTTGTACTTTCATTTATGATTCAATTAATTAAAGCGGAGAGGATAAGATTTAAACAAAAAAGTAGACAAATTTCAAAGAGAAACAACTAAACAATTTTCATTTGACAAATTATAATTTCGACAGCTCTCACATCTTAAAAAAAGTATGAATATGAACGACATAGGATACATACAACACAAGGGTACTTGTCTTGCTGTCATGTTCTATAAACGGACTTTATTGACTATCACAGTAAAATTAGACAATGCAAAACTCATAAAGTGTGCAAAGCCGTACACCTTGTTCTTTATGTAGCTCACTTCTTCATTCTACATTATAAATTGAAAGAAAAATTATTTTTATTTTTTTACTAAATTAAGAGATATTATTAAAAGTTGATAAATACCTTCACCTGGTCCGCATCTTTTATGCGGATCTCAGCAAATAGCAAGCAAGGCCCTAAAGAAAAGAAAAAGAGTGAATGTTAAGAAGAATTAGGGAGTGACATTGGAAGGGAGGAAGTGATTTATGGTTTACCTCTTTCTTGTCAAGATTTAGTCCTATTCCATTCTATTCTATACTATTTTAATTCTACAACTATAATGTTTGAACATAAAAACAATTAGCTAGTTTTAAAAGCATTGTCATATAGTTGTTATATACTCTTTTTGTCTTATTTGTAAATAAAAACTTGATAAAAAATATTCATATATTTGAACCAAATTAAATAACTCAAATTTATCCCATTATACATAATAAAAAATTATTAGTATGGTCAATTCAGATTATTTAGTTTTATCTTTAAAACAATGCTTTTTTTCGTAACCTTACTAATAACATTACTTGTCCAAACACATTAATTATTTTAGTGATTAAATTAGATAACTCATTTTCATTCTCAACTTTAAATTTCAATGAAGACTCAAACTCGCACTTGATCATGACTAATTTTCCATTAAAATTGGGACAAATTTGGTTGGACATCCAAGTCCAAGTATGCATATCATGTTGCAATACTAAACGAGTACGAAATAAATCATAGAATTATGGGTAAGAATTCTCTATCTTTGAGTCTTCTACCTTTGGTGATTTTGTATATATCTCTCTCTTCATTAATCATTCTCTCTCATATAAATAATTTTTAATATTTAATTTTAATTATCAATTTTACTCCGAAATACACTAAACTCACCAAAGTCATCCATCACCAAAGGTAGAGAATCAATTTCTTAAAATTACACTAAATTCAAATACACGTTGCAATAGTCAGATGGGCCCCATACAATTTAGAATTATGTTCACAAGAGATATGAAAGAGTATTTGTCCGGTAAATATTGATGTGGCTCAAAATGAAAAGAACAAACACTTAATAGTAGATCGGTAATAGTCTTGGCTTATCCTATAGTTTATAGGGAGGCCCAAATAAAGGTATACATACCGAAGTATGCATAATTACATGGTTGCAAGAGTCCAATACTATGGAAACATTACTACATCTAGAATCAAACATAAGAAGAAGAAAAAAAATTAAAAATTAATGTATTAATTAAAATTTTTGTTAGATATATTAATTTTTTAATGATTTTTTTTTTTTTATAATTTATTTTAAAATGGTACTTTACACGACGCATACATACTTTGTCTGCCCATAGATTGGAACAAAAAATCTCAATCAGTTGAAAACACAAAATGATGATTGTTAGCAAAATAATTGGGTGTCAAGGACCATATTTGGGCCAAACAAATTAATAATTTACTTAGTTATAAGCTGAGTCTGAAGAGCACTAATAATCCCTTGGTCACGTCAATGATTCCAAATTTGACTATATAGTTAATGGGAGCTAGGTGGGGTCAGCATCGACCCATTGGGCTCTCCTCTACAATTTTTTTTTAACTTTACATCGCACACAAATCTAATCATGTAATGTATGATGATTCATTTATAACTTCATGTTTCATTTTGCAGTATTAATTGCGGCCGAGTTGGTTGGCTTGTTTTACTAGACAAGTATGTGGATAGTGGAGAGTGGAGACGACAATGATATTCTTGTTGTAGACTAAATTCTCCTGAAAGAAGCATGAGAATAACAATTACAATTTTATTGCTTCTATTCTACCACTTACAGACTATGATTAACCGTGATAGGACATTTTGTCAATTTTTTTGTCAACATCATGAGACAAGTTAAGATTGGAAAAGGCAAAAAAAATTTGAATCATGGTTAGTGGTCACTCTTTATTTTCCACTTTTGACCTCATTCCTAATGATGAAAGACTTTTTTAATTATATTTTTTTTTTTATAAAATATTTTTGTTATAGTAGTATGGTGAATTATTTTTATAAATAATATTACATGGTATTACTCATGTTATTATCTCACTCTTAAGATGATAATAATCATAATCGTGAATTTCTTTCCGATAAATTAAGTATTTTTATCTCTCTAAATATTTTTTCTCTCTATTCCACTTAAATTAATCTAATAATCATGAATTACTATAGAAAGAAGTAGTATATAAATTAAATTGATATCTTCCGTGTACTCATTCTAAATGAAATACAAATAAAAGTAACTTTTATGAAGTAGATATATTTAATTAAGAAAAATTGACTAAATACAATAATTTTTTTAAATCAATTTTGTTTAGATTTTATTTTCTAGGAATACTAATTTATTTTGATTCACTTTTGAACGAACATAATTTTCATCTAAAACCATTCAACAGGCAGCATTAAGCAGTTAATCAGAACAATGGCATCAGGGGAATTTGTATTAGGATTAGATTTATGATTATGAAAATGATGATATGACATATGGGAATGCTACATTACAAATTTTCACATGGCCACTGAGTTGGTTGTCAATTGTCATGTACACGGGACAACTTTCCTTTCCTGATCTTACCAAATCCTATGTGTACCACTTCCTCGATTATATGGAATAATTACAAAGTAGTAAACAAACAAACGTACATATGAAGGAAATACCACAAGACAAAGCATATTACTATGTTTAAGTAGTGAGCCACAGATATGATATCTGTGGAATATGAGTGGATAATCTGTATGAGAAAGTGAGTAGAAAATAACAAAGGTTGAATACCACACATGTTTGCTCATAGGGAGACATAATTGTAAGGCCATGAAAGCTGTTGTGTTATAGTAGTTCTAAAAATTTAACTTTTTTAAATAAAAAGGCTTAATATTATACTAATGGTAAAATTAAAAATAAAATAAAAATTTAAATTATCTAAATAAATTTTAAATCAATCGAATTTAATATCTTCTTTTATATAATGATTGATTATATTATCAATTAAAACAAGAAATATTCTACGAAATAAATCATATTAATTAATAAATAAATTACTATTTCTAAAACATCTAAAACATAAATTTTGAATTAAAATTTAATAATTTTACATAAATACTATTATAAATTTAAAAATGTCTCTTCTTAACGTTCATTAACACCCCAATGTGTAGGGTATGCTCTGAAGAAGACGTGATATTGATAGCTTTTAAGGCAATGGTGCATCAATGGCCTGAACCAGGGGACCCTTCATTTACTACCTTTAACTCCAAACTCCAAGTTGAAATATACTATACCCATACGTGATGACCTTTTCGAGTTGTCTTAGTCACACCATTCTCATGTCATCATCAAATGAAAGCTTTGTGTCTCCAACCCATCCTCATTACCATAGCTTGACGATTTATATGCCTTTCATCCAATTGTTCGTAATTTTCTTTTATTACATGAGAAAAAAAGGAAATACAGAAAAAAAAATAAACTATGTATTCGAAAAGGATACTCCTTAGGGTAAAGTAACAACGTAGAAAAAAGGAAAGACACGGTACATATATGGTAATGCAGGGGAATATGATATGATATTATTATATATTTATACACTAAGGTTTAATTTGGCTCCCTTTGGTTGAAGCTCCACCAATGACTATATCGCCGTGTTGACAACAGACCACACGAGTCATGCGAATAAGAGGGGTCAACCGCATCTGCTAAAGGTACGCTGCAAGACCTGCAACGGGGAGAAAATGGTAACCACCATGGAAAGCACTACCGGTTGGGAGCCTTCACACCGAATGCTCCACGTGATCAAAGGAGCTGTATCACCCAACTCGTGAATAAGTGTTTGCTTACATTATCTTAACCATATTATTGTTCAAGGCATTCGCAGGAGTGAACAAATAATCTAAGAAGGTAAAGACTTAAAGGAATCCAGACTAGTTACAAATGTGATAACCCTAACAAGAGTATAAACAACAATATTTACTCATCTTCTCTTACAGATTTAACCTCACAGTTTGTACTATGCACTAGAATACTCCTATCTGAATGACACGGCTCCGAACTCTATACCGTCATTTGAATTTCCACACATGCTTCGAACCACTACCTGAACCTGAACTGGCTGAGCATCCAATTTAACAGCAACATGTTGTAACCGACACTCGGGTTGGTAATGTTACTCTCTCCAAATATGATGCAAGCAAGATTTCCTTAACATTACAAAAGAATAATATCTTTTTACAATAATAATTAATTCTATAAAAATATAGTTGAACACCCATGCCCAGGATTTACATATAATACACATGCCTTCCACAAATACAATCTATGGAAACCATCAAAGAATTACTCTCTCCTATTCATAAACTCCAATTTTCACAATAAAACAATGAGGGGGAGATTTTGATCATCAAACTTTCAATGTAATGGTGAGCCAATACCTAAGATTACATATAATACACTCCTTATGAATCCCAGCTATGCAATAGTGAACCATCAAAGGAATCACTTTCCACTACCACTAACCACAAGTGACTGGAAAGGCTCCCTCTTTATCTCCACGAATGTCGAGAAGTCCTTGCTTAATGGCTGTTTCCAGGGTTCTCCATCCATTTGCAAATAGGCATTTTTCCACCCTCCACCTCTGAGTTCCAATCGAATAGCTGCTGCCTGAAATACAAACAGAAAGTCAGCATTCAGGAGAAACAAGTGGAACTGGTAGTTGAGAAAGATATTTCACAAAGCCAAAATGATGGTAGTATAAAGAAAAAAGAGAGACTATTCAGATCACATAGGTGGGGTATTAGTATCAGTTGAGTTTTGTCAACACACTTTATATAAGAGAGAACAAAATGCCCCTTGTACGTTAGAAGACGGTAGAGAAGGTTTTCACATTGTTATATTTAATATAGAAGTGAACTAAAACAGGAGGTTGTAATTTTGGATAAGCCACATTACAAGTTACTACTACAAATAAATCGGTCAGCATCATCCACTAATTGGTTGTAGTGGATGTCTTAATACGTTTCCAAGAAATTGGCCAACTTTTTCCACGTGAAAGCAGTGGCAGTGGCTTTAAATCGTCCAGCCCAAAACATAACACTTTGCTTGGAAGGTCAATATTTACTAAATAGTACGAATTTTCTTGGCCAAGAGCTCAAACAACAAGACTACACTTATGTGCATCAATCCACCTTAAAACACAAACAATAAACTGTGTACCTGAGCCAGGTGCTTCGCAGTGATCAGTTCAACCATGACAAATGATGCATGCCATCCTTGCTTTAAACCAAATACTTCCAAGAGCCCATCAGCAACATCAGCTTCAACAAAGCCTTTCTGGAAATACATCAAAAAGCCTATTCAGTCAAACATCTTGAAATTTGAATAACAGTAGCAATGTCATCAAGTAAGACGAGTATTATTCACTCGTACAATAATTGAATATTCCTGGAAATTTAAGAAGAGTGAGAGTATAAATGGCACTGGGTAGCACCAGGAGAGGTGGTAGAATATCCACATCCATAAACCTTCATTAAAGAAAAAGACCCAGACCCCAAACCACACCGGCATAGGCAGTGTGATTTAATGCCCATACCCATATCTAATGAAGTTCTCTGTGTACCTACCAGAACCCATTGTCTATGTTTTTTAGTTAAATAAAATGTATTTTTCCATTAATGCATCTAATTTTTTTACAAACTGATAAAATAAAAACATCATTTTAATACTAAAATTAATTATAAAAAAACATTAACTAAAAGTGTAAACTTAAATTTAGATATTGTTAAAAAATCTTGTGAATCTTAAATATAGAATGTAATAAACATAATGTTTGAGCCAGGTACTTGGTACATTAGTACTCATGCCCAGCATATAATTACTCCTACATAAACCTAAGACCCATTTGATGGGTAAAAATCCTAGTCATCATGAGTAATTTTAACAGGTATCCATTTGTGTGGGTTTAATTTTCAGCCATAATGCTTTCAAATGATCACTTCAACCTGGTATTATCTCAACCCACTTGAATACAATACCTTTTCCAAATATTCTGGTTTCGGTTTACCCCAAGGATTTCTTCCACTTCCATAGCTATGAAGATTCAAAGCAACTATTGCCCTTACACTGAAAAGAAATAACAAACCTTGTCAAACCAAAAATTCACAAAAGAGAATGCGGCTCTACAACATTCATTAGGTAGTAAACTAAAGAAGAAATGTGCTATTACTACCAAGTACAACAAGTAATAATGTTTGTTTTGAAACATTGACTTGTTTACCAGTCGTTAATAAAGAATATGCTATAGGATAAAAAATGTACCTTTTAGGAATTGTAACTTGCTCCCACTCTGAGGAATTGACCCTTTTGATATGCAACCGCGAAATATTTTTGAGTCCCCTAATATCAAAAAGGATTTAGTTATAAAAATATAATAGTGAGGAAATTCCTTCCATCATTGTTCTTATTATCCAAAATACACAAATCATCCATATAGGAATAAGTTTTCTTAAGGCAAAAATGCGCATCAAACAAGTGAAAACACATACATACTTATGAGGAGCCATATAAAGGATAAAGTGAAAGCAGAGGAAGGCCAAATCCATATCATATCGAATTGAAAATCCATTTCATTTGAGCACCAAACCAATTTTTTTTGACAATTATCAACCCAGCTACTGTATCTTAAATCCTCTTAAAATTAGAAAATGAACAATTTCCCTGAAGGTAAATTTGATATTCTTTAATGACTACATACAACATCATTCTGGTCTTAACCATTTAATTCTCTCTTAGGGTTTTCTGTTAATTTACCGTAGATGACACTGCACCGTATATGCTAAAGAAACCATCTCTTTATCCACTTCGAAATGGGTTTCAACATAACTGCTTCTTCTATCGATAAATAATCCAAGTTAATCTTTCATGTCCACCAATGATGATACCTTGACTAATATCCAGCCTGGTTCAAATCCTCTTGAAAGAAGAAAATGATCAATTAAATAGAAGGTAAATTTAATCTTCTCTATTGACAACATAGGTCATCTTTCTGGGCTTTAACCATAAAATTTTCTCAATTAAGACCTTCTGTGAATCTACCGTAGTTAAAACTGCATGCTATATGCTAAAGAAACCAACTCTTTAGCTATTTGCAAATGAGTATCAACATAACTGGCTAACTGCTATTAATAATCCATGTTGATCTATCATGTACACAAATGAAGTTACCTCATACTAAGATCCATCCAGGTTCAATTAGAAAATTATCAATTGCCTAAAAGGTAAATTTGATCTTCTCTAATGATCACGTACATCATCTTTCTGGATTTAACCATAAAATTTTCTCTATTAAAACTTTCTTTGAATCTGCGTGCTAAATTCTAACCAAACCATTTCTGCAGCAACTTGGAAATGTGTTTCAACATAACTTCTATTGATAATCCAAGTTAACCACTGATATCCACAAATGAAGATAATTTGTACTAATATCCAACCATGCCGAAATCCCTTGTAAGAAGCTGCAGATCACCATAAATCCAAAGAGGTTTGTCACCATAACTTTTATGGTGTCGTAGTCTCTTCATCACAAACTAATACAAAATGGTTGTGTTGGAATGGGTCAGTTCAACTACATTTATATAGTATTATACATAATAACAAGCATGAGCCTTAAAGTCAAGCGTGAATTTCTCCATTTTGTTCCAGAATTCGCAGCACTTGATGCTTGAAGTGCCTAACTGCCTAAGTATTTAGACAGGAAATACTGAATTACAGCTCCAAAGTGAACTATCATAAAACTGAAGCCAATATCAGTAGTCACAAGTTTGTTGTTCCATGCATAATAATATGCAACTGGCACTATAAGGTCAAACCATGCCAAGTAACAGAAGATCCAAAACTAATAAGAAAAGGAGACAATTATAGGTGCACCTGTGACATAATCTTTTTCTTATTACAAGAAATATCTGATATGACCCCTTTTCGGCAAGCGAAAGCTCCCAAAAAATTGGGAAGAAGTGAAATGGAAGCATAAACCTGTATTAATTCTCCACTGTCATGATTAAGTACTATTGCTGATGTTAAATAGCTACAAGGAACTCCTTGGATTGTGGGTCATAGCCAAGCGGCTACATCACAAATGTTGGTGAGTAACAGCCTTGAAAAGGGAATCTAATTACAGAAAACGTAAATTGACAAATTGGCTTATCCTAGCAGAAAAGAAAGGTTCTAGAATTTAGCATGTGCCATTGACATGTGCATCAACATCTACTTCACATAAGGTGAAAAGACAAGAAGCAAAACGCATCATAAGAACTTCATTTCATTTTCAGATTTCGCATGGATAAAACTACATAAGTTGGAATGTCTTACCTAAGACCTGGATCACTTGTGCAAGGAGTGAAGAACCAGCCCTGAGTACAACTGTACCCAGAGTAAATAATCTGCAACCAAAATGATAAAAACGATTCACAATCTTTTCTTTTTTTAAACCAAAATTCACAATCTTCTATTGAATGAAATCTAATATATCATTTTTAGGAGACATAGTATCTAATTTGAAAATTAAACTAAAGCAAGGAAGAATGTAACCAAAGTTATAAAAGACATCCAATTGCTCAAGTAATCAACTACCTTATTTGCAATTGGACCATTTGCAAGGTATGGTTTTTCATCACGTAGACGATGGAAGCCGTAAGCCACTTGGGCATCCATTCCTGTAAAATATAGCAAGAAATCCTATGACTGCTCAGAAATACAGATCAAAGATAAATTTATACTTCCATTTTAAATCAACACCCTAAGCCAAGAAACCTTGCAACGTTTAAACTTCATGATATACACTCACACACAAAAACAGGAGAGGAAAACCAAATTAACATAAAAATATCAGGTACAAAGAATTCCCATTTCAATTCAGTAAGGAAATCTCAAAGGCCATCATGCCACATCTTGCTTAAGCTTCTGAAGCTGATGTTGCATAAAATAGTTAGGGCGCCAAAAGCCAAACTTCAGAGATGAAAAATATGTAGAATAAAGAAAGGACAAAAAATATGTGCAGCAAGTATGATACCCCAGTAACTCCATTTTTGAAGTACTCTCCAGGACACTTGATTACCAAGCAGAATATTATTATTATTATTTATATAAATACTAGGCAGAGTAATTTGCCTCTAAAATGTTTCATGGATATAGTATGCTCATCATGTATAGTAACTTCATTCTTGAATCTCCATGATTATTCTCAACTACCATCTAAGGTGCCAAAATATACATGATGATATCAACTCTCAAATATCCATTTTAGGCCCCAATACAACAACACTGTAGATGTATAAATCGAAGTACCTATGCTGAAGTAATTATAGTACACGCCTTCATAACTTGCAACTTTCTCAGGCAGTTCTCCCTCGAGTTCTATGCCCTGTGTACAACAGACACACAAAAATTCCAAATATTACAACACAATAAAGCGAAAAAAATTGAGTGACAATTACTAAAAACTAATTATAAAAGTTGCATACAGACACAAATATTTGACGCCTGTCTCAAATTTAACACTGCATTGTAGCAAGTTGGTGTACTGGAAACAACAACTCAGGACCAAGAAATGAAATGCACAAGATATAAATAAATTGTCAACATCATTCTATTCCATCATCAACACATCTACTTAAAATTGCACGAACCATTATAAAGTGTTCCATGGTAATTTATTAGTTTTTCAAGTTGGCGCTTACTTTGAAAATTACATATATACCAAAGAAACACGCTGATAAGTTATCCTACAATGAATCGGCTCATGATTTAAACAGAAACCTCAAGCACAAATGGCTTAAAATAACTATGTAACAGCTCAACATCGCCGTACCTATAGCCACCATATTTGATATTTTAACTTACATAAGCTATAAGAGAATAATTTTGGAAAAAAAATGCTTTTAACTTATTGTCAGGTCCAAACACAGCCATGGACTGCAAAAAGATCATCGCATGGCCAGTTGTATAAATATAGGGCAAAGTGAAATACAAAGCATACAGTAATTAAAAACATCAGTATAAAACTGGTATATCACGAGTTAAGCCATCACAAACATGTATAATAGACACTACAATCAAGTCTTAGTGTTGGCAGGTATTTTTGAGCCACGAATTCATGAAAAAGAAAACATCACCAGACTGCCACTGACCTAATCCTTTGCTACCTATTTGGACCCATATGCTCAAGGATACGCTGCCATTACAAAAGAAGCCCAACCAGTTCATACTACAGAGCTAAAAGTCTAAAACAAGACATATTAAACCAAACCCACAACCTGATCAAGAGTGAACTCTTCAGCATGCTTTAAACAATGTGGTGGTTTCACGGGTGTGCCTTCTGGCATTGCAATGGAAAGTCGCCAACTACATTAGAAAGAAAAATATGTATATCCCATAATTATATATTATATATGAATGAATTACATAGCAAAGAGAACTGAATGAAATAATATCAAATTATAAAATTAAAATTCAACAAATATAGTGGACTATCCATGTTGACATGGAAGTTGCAAAGTGAATTTGTAAATTATAGTCCTCATCTTTTCCAGGAAACTACTGATGACTAAAGCTGAACGCCAAATCCATTTCATTTAGTGACTTCATATTCACCACCAAAATTAACTCAGTTAACAGAAAAACATACAATACCTATCCAAATGGTGAATTGGCCCAGTACTAGCCTTTTGTAGAGTTCTCTTGATAGCTGACTTCCAAGCAAAAGGAAATGAACCACCCTGATAAATATCAGAAAAAGAAATGAGCATAGTAGACCCAACATGCGTTTAACCACAACATCCAAGTATATGTATGCTTACCCATTGAAAACTCCTAGACAAATCATTGCCTGTCCCAAGTGGAATGATCCCTACTGGAGGAACTGGGTCTCGGCCTAGCTTGCTAAGTTCTGTAAGACATCCTAACACCCAGCCCACTGTACCATCACCTCCAGCAACCTGTTCAATCAATCAGTTTCCTTCATCCAATGTGACTACTACAATAGTAACAATAGTATGATATCTAATACATGAATTCACTACATACTGACGTAGATTGCCATTATGGCTAACTAGCAGTGTTGTCAATTGCGTATCGCAGAAAATAGTGGTTTGTTTAAATCCATCTACACTATAGTGTTATAGCGCCACAATGGCGACTATTTGACAACACTTTTGTACTAAATAGCGATTTGTTCGGTCTCTGCTAAGCTATAGTACTATTGTGACTGTTTGACAATGCTACTAACTAGCATCTCTGACATTCAAATATCAATCACAATTTTTTCAATTTAAAATAGCTACATAACCACTCCCTTATGGATCATATTTCATCTATCTTGTATTTCAAAAAGAAAATCAATATAATAAACTAACTAATCTTTCTAATTATAATAACTCCAATTTCATGAATTAAGCATGCACAACAGGAATCCAAGTTTTGTCACTATAACTACAGATAGTACGAGGAACAAGAATCACAGTAACTCATGCAATTTTAAATATTTTTTACACTGTATTTTACCATGTTAGTGCTCCTATCAACATACCATAACCCTAAGTCTTTCGCGAGTTTCTTTAGCACAAGAATCACCAAGACCGGCCAATGTCTCCAAACAAGCCAATCCATACTTTACAAATTCATGAGGCTTCACATCTGATAGATCAAAAACCTGCAATTCACCACCAAACGTCAATCACAACGCGGATAGACTTATAAATTTTATAGTAAAAAAAAAATGAACAAGAAAACCGCATGCAGCAATTCACGGATTTCACTGAAATCACTGCCAGAGTCCTTCAAAACGATACTAATCAGTACTAGTAGTTTTTGAACCTCTTTTACTAGATCTAACAACAAAAATTTCATAATTGACTCTGTTTAGTGACATTTGATTCAAACAAAAAAAAATAGAGAAAGTTGAAGTGCAGTAAATGAATTTCATGAAAAAATAGCGAGGAGTACCTGTTCTTCACTCATGAGTTGTTGGAGTCTCTCCTTGAGAGCAGGACCGTGACGGCCGCCACTACGAGGATTGATGAAAACGACCATAGGAGAGAAAGGAGCAGCGGCGTCAACTCCGTCGGTACGGTTCCTGTAGTGAGACTCGGCGGCGGCAGGATCCTGAAGGCGAATGGAATCACGCATTGCTAAGCGAAGGTAGTGTGGCATAGTAAGCTGTTTCTTCAAGTCCTCTTTATCAATACGCATACCGGAGAGACCGCAACCGCGAATTGACTCGACGATCGACGACCTGACTGCTACTTTCTTCGTGTCTCTCGTTGTTGAAGGCGATTCCATTTTCTTCTTCGCTGGCGCTCTCAACGACTGAGTTGGTTGGTTTGGTTCTTTTCTGCGGGAGAAAGTAAAACCACCGCTGGACGAATATTTATTTAAATAGAAAATGATAATTTATTTTATTTAATAATAAAATAATAATAATAACGAGAATAATGAAGAAAGAAAACAAAAGAAAGTGGGTCCAGGGAGAGTGTTGTTGTATGACACTGATTCTAGCGCTGCCTTTATAAGATACTATAGTGGCAATTGGCAAACTGTCAAAAAGCTATCCCCGTCGTGGAATTGGAATTCTTTTTTTTTTTTGTCAAATACTCATAGAATAGAAGCCTCTTGTAGTTTGGCTGGAAACGCAAGGGTGATTTTGGAAAAGTATAATATTAATAGACTGGCCAGACGTATGGCGCACGCGGTTGTGCAACAGTTTTGTATTTTGTCAACAACCAAGGTGGTTAGTGGTTACTATTAAATTTTCAGAAATTTATTAATATTTTATTATAAAAGTTATAACTTACATAGATACTGGTTAAAAATAACAATCATGAATTCAAATATCTATTATTATAAATAAATTTAATTTGTAATTTTTAAATCATTATTATGATTTTGTATTATAAATTAAATAATTTAATTTTTAAATTATTTATATAAAAAATTATATTTTTAATTAAGTGTTTTTTTATAAAGTATTATATTTTATATGCATATTTATATATAATAAAATAATATATAAGAGTCTTTAAAATTTAGGATTGAATTAGAAATTAGATTTACAAAATTCTAAAAAGTGTTCTAACACAAGTTAAAGAATTCAATATCAAAAATAATATTTTAAAATTTGTAAATTTAATTTTTTAA
>JBBPBS010000007.1:13468001-13507770 GCA_037974835.1 Cicer judaicum
TTTTTCAATTTTAGTTTATAAATTTTTAAAAAACATAACTTTTTGTTGTTTATGCTTTCGAGAAGAAATTTTTATGATATAAAAAATGTGTTAAGTGAAAATCTAGTGTTTTATATTATATTTAATTGTCTTTATGATATATATATATATATTTATATTTTGATGAATAAACATATTATTTGTTATATCAAAGTGTATATGTGAAAAAAATGTTAAATATTATAAAAATTGAAAATTAAAATGGTAAATTTTAAAAATAAAAAATATGAATAAAACAAAAATTACATCCAATATATCTAATAAATTTAATTAAATGATAAATATTAATATTATTAAACTAAATTATCATATTCAAATTTCAAATAATTGTCATTTGTGTATGAGTTTCAGTGGTTTACTATTTCGTCTAAAAAATCACTGAATACAACTTCCTAAAGACGTGTGATAGCATTATTCCTTAATTTACAGTACTTGGGATTTTTTCCTGCGACTATTCTAATCTGGCTAAACCAAGTACTCAGATCAGTAAAAAGTTGATCGTACAACTATAAACCCCACCCCCATCCTTCGGTAAAATGAGAAGGGTTGGTCCCACCCCTCCTTATTTGTCCGGTCCCCATTTGCCGGCACCAGCGGCGACTTTATCAATGCATCAATTTGGCCCGCTAGCTTTTCTCTGCGTTAAATTGGCTTTCTAGAATATCTTTGATGGTACTCAACATTATAAACAATTCATTCATTCGAACACAACCGTTCACACAGACACCATATATATATATATATATATATATATAAAGAATTTAAATTAATTAATAATATAAATTTGTATATGTGTCATTGACCAAACCGATCTTTCATTAGACGATATGCTTCTGGAAAAAGAGGAAATAATGAAATTTGATAATTGTTTGAGACTAATGTTACTTATTTATTAAGTCACAATATTACACTATTTAAGTTTATTATAACGGCAATGACTACGGTGAACAAGCAAGTTGTGCACCATATCGTTCTTTTATCGTCGGATAATAAAGTCTCGCTATATTTTTTGTACAACTATAACACTAGAGTAATCATTTACGATGGAGGGTGAGTGGAAGATTTTGGTGTGGAAGGTCTAGCATTAGATTTGGTAAGCCTACTTGATCTAATGGTGGAGAATGATAGTGTATGGTGCAAGACTTAAGTTATTTGCACATGTTAAAAAGATAATATAACAACATAATTGGATTCATGAGATTCATTTTCATTTTCAGTCAACTACTTTGAGCTTAAATTATTTGTGCGCAATAGCAAGCTATCCGGTCTAAAATCCTCAAAACTTACTATTATCAAGGCTAAGAGAATTTTGGAGTATAACGAAAACTAATTAACTAAAAATGAAATCATAAGACTATGTTTGGTTGGTTGGAAGAAAGGAAAAATTAGTAAGTTTTTTTTGTTTGATTCAAAATTTAGAAGAGAATGAGAACATCCCTCATTAAAAAAATTGATTTTATTCTCCCTCCATTTTGAAAAGATTTAGAGAGGGGAGGGACTATATATAACTAAAAAACCATTTAAAATCCCTCTCCCTCCCCTTGAACCAAACACAATTCATTATAAATCTCTCCTTCTCCTTCCCCGTTCTCTCCTTTAAACCAAACATGTTTTCACTTATCTCCCTTTTCCTTCTCACTCCATTAAAATCCCTCCCTCCCTTCGTTGAACCAAACAAGCAAACCAAACACCATCTAAACTTAAGTTTGTCCTCCTGAATTTGTTATAAAAGAGCAAAAACATTTTTATCAAAAAAAATAAAATAAAATTTAATCAGTTAATTTGTCTAAAAAAAAAGTAATGAAGTGCAACAATAGAAATCAGCGCAGCTGGTCTTTCCATGTCAAGTAATTGTGAGAATTAAGCTTTTTGTCCAAGACAGCAGAGGTTGATACCTTTTCTACAATGACATTACCATCATGATCAATTCTATACGAGACATCGAGTCCCTCCAAAATAAGGTGATAAACTACTTCCATTGAATGTAGAGAATTCTGCTCACTTTCATGGACAAAAGCTATTTCATCTAGGTGCTCATCTACATCAGAAGCATCACCCAATAGTTGACCCCTTTCTTTGTTCGGGAGAGCGTCATGGGGCCTATTTCGCTGACTCAATGACCGAATATCCCACGATAGAACCTGCATTACTAAGCTTTGGAATTCGCCTGGGGATGCATAGAGCGACTTCTTCTCCTAAAGTAGAAAAGGATCATCATCACTCAAATAATTTGTATAAGAGGAGGAAGGGGAAAATTGAGAATTATAGCTAAAGAAAAAGAAAACAAACCAGATGTTCAAAAACATACTCATTTTTAACATTAACATAAAACAAGTCAACAACTGAAGTCTTTTTACAACAGGTGGCTAGCCAAATAAACTACACAACACTTATATGTACTGTTACGAACTGAATCTTCAGAGAGGTCATTAGATTAAATAACATACTTACTTATAGTATTCTTCTCATTCAATTTGTAATATAAGCTAATAAAGAAAAAAAGTTTTTCACCAGAGCATATTAGGATTTGAACTAATATTGGGCTAAAAAATATCATAAGGTGTATTTAATATTATAAAGGATATTTAAGGAGCTAAAACAATAGATTCAAATACAATATCAAACCAACTGAAATACAAGCAAGTGAAGCCAGCAACAAATAATAAGGTAAAATAAAAAGCAGTCAAAAGCTATGGAATATGTGCACCGGTAGGAAGTTATAGAGATGAAAAGTTAAATTACACAGTACAGAGTTTCAAACAAATAATTAATCGTCTCTTTTAGACCATGTTCGTTTCCATTCCTGATTTTCAAAAAAATTAACTGATCAACTTAATTTACCATCTCTTTTGAATGCAATTCTTAGATTCTTACAGTTAGCTCATAGCTGTTATCCAAATTAAACAGGTATCACCTTATCGATTCCCTAACGTTCTGAATGTATCAAGGTTGAAAAAAAAGACCTTTTTGGGGGGTCAGCAAAGATGGATATGATGCAGGAACTTAATATTTCAAGCAAGACATTATCAACTCACTGCCATTATCCAACAATTTTCAAGTGATGATGTGAAGTCCTCCGAAAAGCTCACAGAAGCCACTGAAAGTATGTTGTCTTCCTGAAGAAATACAAGTACTTTTCTTTGAATGAGATAATCATATTAATTTTCTATAAAGATATGTAGAAGAAAACACATTACTACTCATACATTTATTTGCTCATATTTAATTTGGACCATATTTTAATGATTCTAGAATCAGAAAACCAAAATAATAGTTTCAGGGACTAGAAACAAGTGATGCTGATTTTTTACTTTATTTTCGTTCTTCCCACATGGCCTGATTATATTTGACATTCAGCTAAGAATTGCTTGAAGTTAGCAATAATCATTGAAGAATCAAAGTTATAAAATCTGTTAAGAAAGATTACAAATAAAACTTACACAGTTAAATATAGCTAAAGGATAATGGAGCATTACCATAATCCAATTTGGCACCACAGCTTCTTGGATGCTGTCACAATATGGAACATATGGCTTGACATCAAGCACTGGCTGTTGATGAGATTCAGAAAATAAAAATAAATCCTCATTTAAGCACACAATTCCAGTAAATTACATAAGAAACAGAGATTAGAAATGGAGACTTACAGTTCCATCAACCAGATCCACACCAGAAAGCAAAATCATATTTCCCTGGACAGCCTCTACCTATAGTACAAAGATCAAACAAAAGTTACTTGCCATGAGGGGGGAATTTTTTAGTGCATATATACAAGTAACCACCATTAATGCTGAAACAAGAATTGTTTACTCAAAAGGTACAGAATCGCTTTTTCCAGGACATAAAATAAAACTTATGTTTAGTAAGAAGAGTATGGAATTCCCAATTCGACTTTAAGAACAAATGTCATAGGTTTGCAACAATCCACCAATGCTAAGAGACAATAGCACTCTGGAGAGAATAAAGGATAAAAAGACATTTCTAAAACATTAAGAGCGTGTTGGCTTTTTAAAAACATTTCCAATTTCCTTATCATCATGCCATGGACAGAGGGATACTGCATTGAACAATTGTGGAATTGAAGAATAGTTCTAAAGAGAAGATGGATGGCTAATTAGAGAGAGAGTGCATTTGCATTTTCGGAAATACTGAATATATTCTTGAAATACTGGATCTATCATCCATAATGCATTTTCAGAAATGTGTAAAATGCAATCATCAATGCTTATTACTTATTATTGTCAAACAAGTGAAAATGGGAACCAATGGAAGTAAACATGCCCTAAGTTCTCTAGTTTGCTGGCCTCTAATCAAATAATATGCATTAAACCAGAGTGATATCAATCAAGAGAATGGTACAAAATACAGTCATTTCTAAAGGCATGTCACAAATATCCCACATGGTCAACATGTGTCCTTACCTTCGCAACTGTGAGTCCAATGGGGCACGGACGATGCGGGGATCTCGTGCCAAACACTCCCTTTTTTCCACCTTTAAGTCTAGGGACCCTCACCTATCCATCGACTGATCCGTAAGAAACAATTACTAAGAATTGTTCATATATATATAAGATATCGATTAACAACAGAGCCAGTCACACACCTTTGCTTTGAACCCTGATTTAGACGGATCCTTCCACACCTTTTCAAGATTCGTATTTAAATGAAATACATATATAATCCAACAATGAGAATATTCTGCTAGACCCTCAAGAGATGCTGGAGGAACACGAGTTGTATTGAAAACCAAACATGCTCTTGCAAGTGGTACAAGTAACGGTTGCCTTGGTGTCCCATTCCTACACTAGTACGAAACAATGGTTCACAAATTATTAATAGGGCATTGTGTAAATAATAATTTCATAAAGCACAGATGTATATTCAACTGCAAAGTTTAACAAAGGACTAAACAATGAAAGAGTGAAATATCAAATTAACAAAGATGGCTTATCAAATTTAATATAGGACCTGCTTTGTACCGGTTTATTTGAGCTTATCTATTGGCATATGCGGTTGTGAGATTGTTTGAGAGATCTTATGAAAACAACTTATAAGTTATAACATATACATTAGTTGTTTTTAACTTATTTCTCATGTCATAGGTTGTTTTTAACTTTTTTCTATAAGCTCCTTGATATAACTTACATAAAAATAGTTTGGTTTATTTTATTTTTGTTATAGAAATAACTTATACATAAAGACAATTATATGATAAACTCTATGATATAAGAGTTTAATTAATTGTTTATTGAAACATAGCCATAATAAATCAATTATTAATAAATATTGAACCTAACCTGGTGGAGAAGCATGAGCTGATGGTTCCAATGGGAATCATAGGATAATAAGTAAAGTTTAGGTTTTGAGATTTAGGTTGAATTAGCTCTTTTCTCAACATCTGCAAGTAAAAGAATGAATGAGGACGATAATAAATAATAAATTAAGAAGGAAAACAAATGAATAATAATAATAATAATAATAAGATAAGAAGAGGCATGATGAGGTTGGAAGAAGGAAGAGACATATAACCTGTTGAGCCCTAATTCGGCCTTGCCTCTCGGCGGCGCAACTGTGGGAGGAAGATTTGAGAGATAATTCCAAGTCGTGAATCTTGGATTTGAGAGCGTTGAATTTACGCTTGAACATGAACGCTGCAAAAGAAAGATGAAAATGTGAGAGAGAGTTGAGTAGGAGTTTGAAAAAAGAAGAAAGAAGAAAGAAGAGATGTGGTAAGTAAATAGATACCAGAGATGGTAATGGCAGAGAGTGTTGTTAGTGTAATAGTCACTGCCAACCATCTTCCTTCTGAAATGCTACCTCGCATCTCTTCGCCTTAACTTCAATCTGCTCTGCTTAGGGTATATGATATGCTCGCCTCAATCAAATTAGACTACTTCATTCATCTTTGTGTCCCGCCTTTTATTCTCTCCTTTCATTTCTTATTTAACTTTCTTCCTCTTCGCTATTACCCGTTTTAATTTCTTAATTATTATTTTGTATATAATTTTAGTCATTTTGTTAGTTTTATTCGAGAAAAAAAAAAAAAAAAAAGGTTAACTGTGTCATGTTAATCAAGTTATCTGAATTACTTTGGTCATCATTATCAAATAAACCAATGTACGCAAATTTCAGAATTTTAAAAAAATAGATATTGTAAATTGATTCTATCTAAAATCTTAATTTTGATTTTTATATAAGTGATTCCAACAATATAATATATAAAATACACTTAATATAATAAAACTTTATCCTAATAAAACTAATTTATTTGAAAAAGATAAACGATCAAAGTAGTTATTTAATATTTCATTTTGACCAAACAAGTCGTATTTAAACTTATCAATCAAAATTACTAAAATACACTCATAATATTTTTTAATATTTTCAATTTTTAAATATATTTTTTATTGGGGATTTTTATTTCTTACGAAATATTTACTCAAAATAGAGAATATAGTGTTTGACTGATTAGAAGAAACATACTAGCCATGCACGGAGAGGGTGGGTGATTGTGATATGTGAGTTTAATGTGTTGACACATATCATTATTCTCTTTCTTACAAAGATGTAGCATTTTTCTTTTCAATTAAATGTGTTTTTTATAATCAATTTAATTTATAAAATCATTAATTAAATGTGTATTGGAGATGTATTTGAAATATCAGTATATCTAAAGATTATAGTGATAATATTTTACATATTCAAAAAATATAAGGATGAATTTTTTATTTTTTATTTTATAAGAATAGTAAATTATATTATAATTAAGTTATATAATTTTGACCTCTAAATTCGCATCTACGACACATAATATATCAATAATAGTATGTGCTTTATGATAAATTATTATTTTAATAATTATTCGAATTATCAAAACATTTATTAATTTAGTACATCACAATGATCTTAAACTATTTTGATAAAAAAATATATTATTTATAGTAAAGTTATATGAATAATATTAAAGTCAACAAACAAAATTTCTCAAAAACTAACTTTGAAGAAATGGTGCATCTTGAAATTTTCAACGAATTAAAATTTACTCACTTTAAAAAAAAACTAATATAAATAAATACTTTTAAAAACTTTAAATTGAAGAATTCCTTAAGCACATTAACTGGATTATATTTGTAAATTGAATTTGTCATATTCTTTCACTAAAAAAAAATTAAACAACCATTTATTAAAAATAATAATAAAAACAGCTTTTCTAACATCTTAATTTATAAATAAATAACACGACGTGCAATCTCACTAAACCTTTACATCGTATGTCTGTGAGTTTGACTATGAACAAGCAACCTAGATCATCGGATCCGTCTGAAAGGGGCATCTAATTCTCTCTAACTCGGTCTGCTCCTTGCTCTCCATTCTTTTCGCATTTCAATCTCTTCTCTATTTAATACTTTTCACTTTTCCCATTGGTTTTTCAAGTCGATGCATTTTGACACAACTATAAATAAAACCATGTCTTTATTTGAGTAGGTACAAAATCTCAGCTTTTGATAAATTTGGACTGAATCCCACTTCACCGTAACTAGTGATAACTTACAACATGTATGTAAGCATGTTGAGACTTGATTTTTTTTTACTTGTATGGTGAGTTGGAACAATTTTTTGGGGCTCTCTATCAAACAAGAATGAATGCAAATCAAAACATTTCTATCTCACTCAATTTCCACACCTTCTCTCATTTTTTCATATTTCAATTTTCCACTACTAACACTTTAGATTGAAAACATGTCAGTGTTCAACAGGTATTGGTATGTGACAATTGATAGATGTAGCTCCATTCAATTATTTTCACATTTTAAAATTATTATCGGTGTTGTGTCGTCGTGTCGGTGTTGTGTCTAGTATTTGTGTCTATATGAGACTTATGAGTGCTTCATAAGTATGGCTTGAAACTAGGAGGAATATTTTGCAGGAGATAGTTTGGGGGTGAACTAAAAACACAGCAACCGCACAAGTTTAACTTTTAGGCACCACAAACGACTGTCCAATGGAGGAGCCACTGGTAGAGGAGTTAACTTTTCTAGAAGGCTCAGCTCCCTTCAGTAGTTGTCACGCTTCTACAATTGTTGAGGTAATGGAATAAAAAAATTTCGTTAAAAAAAGATGTTATGGAATTTTATTGGCAAATGGACTCAATACGATGCTGTTTAATTTCTGCAGGTTGATAAGGATAATTTTTTGGTTGCCTATTTTGGGGGCACATCAGAAGGTGCACCTGATGTCAAGATTTGGTTGCAGACTTACAAAGTAAATAAATATATGCACCGTCAAACCAATAACAACTAACATTTGCCTATAAAAAAACACAAGACAAAGTTTCCTTGAAAATGTTGGGGACAAATTTTGATTTCTAATTAGTCATGAATTATGCTGTCTTTGCACCTTCCATATCTGTAGGAGGTGCCTGTTGAACT
Source organism: Cicer judaicum (assembly GCA_037974835.1). Classification (NCBI taxonomy): domain Eukaryota; kingdom Viridiplantae; phylum Streptophyta; class Magnoliopsida; order Fabales; family Fabaceae; genus Cicer; species Cicer judaicum. The sequence continues at coordinate 13,476,470 of JBBPBS010000007.1, forward strand.
CTAATATTTTGAATGCTGCATTAACTTTCTAAACACAAATTTGGTTGATAGAATGGAAGATGGGAATCACCTGTAATTGCTGATGATGAACCAAATGTTCCTATGTGGAACCCTGTACTATTCAAACTTCCGTCAGATGTGTTACTTCTATTTTATAAGATAGGCCAAGAAGTTCAAAAGTAAAGTTTACTGTCTTCTTATTGATCTATTTTTCTCTTGTGCAAAGCATTTAATGATGCAATGCTTGTATATATGGTAGTTGAGACAACTAGGTTTACTTTATCACCTTAAGCATACAATACAATTATGATATATTTTTGTTCAATTTCATTATCCTGCATTGGATTATAGATTTAAATGTGTATGTGATATGTGGGATTACTAATTGTAGCATTTTTCACTGGACATTTTCCTTCCAAACATTTCATATTTATCGGAGATTCATAAAAATGTACCTATTTGTAAATTATGAATCAGTTAGCATATCTTGTGATATGACAAAGAATTTGGTCACCCTGAGTAAATTTGTTAATGGCATTGGCTTTGGATCTAGATAAAATTATGCATTATAGTACCTTATTATTAGCATTCTCATATGCTTCTACATTAATGCCAATGCATGCCTCTTATTACTTCTCGTTACCGAAATCTGGGTAACTGAATAGTTAGAAATGATATATTCATAGAATACTAATATCAGAAAAGTTTCAGCACAAAACTTCATGTTTATAATTAAAATAATTTCTAAATGGTAAATACATAAAGTTGTAGCATCATATTGAAATACTTCTACTATGACAAATAATACATTGGAAACGTGCCTCAGTTCATAATTCATTGTTAATTGACCCCTCTAGTGAGTTGCAATGGTGCCATAACAATGAAATGTTTGAATAAGAGCTTTGGCTAGAATTAAGTTGTTCATCTCTATAAGTCACCTTTCCTTTTGCATTAGCATAATGAGTTTGTTCAATTTCAGATGGAGTGGATTCGTCAAGCGATCATATGATAATGGCATTACTTGGACAGTAAGAGAACAACTTCCTCCTGGTATATTAGGACCTATAAAAAATAAGGTACAATAGAATACATTTCCTTCTATTTTATATATGGAAAGAGTTTTAGAATTTATATCTATATTTACCAGTTCTGATTTTGATTACTATTTCTCAGCCCATTTTGTTAGAGAACAACCATTTAATTTGTGGATCATCTGTTGAAAGCTGGAACTCGTGGGGTGCCTGGGTGGAGGTTTTAACTTTACTGATCCTATTGAAGTGGTTATTCCAAAGATGCTTCGAAATGTTACGTGGCTGACATTTTTTCGCTTTTTGTGTGCAATAGGTCACAACAGATTTTGGCAAGTCATGGAGCAAGCATGGCCCAATTTACATTGAAAATGAACCTCTAAGTGTGATTCAACCAGTACCTTATCAGACTGCAGATGGTAAATTATGTGTCTTACTACGATCCTTCGATGGCATAGGTAGAGTATGTTTATCAGAATCATCCGATGGTGGCCAAACTTGGGGATATGCAAAACCTACTCAACTCCCTAACCCAAATTCAGGTAAACTATTGTTACCTATATTTTGCATGCTATTTTTGCTGCATGACATTTGTATTTAACTAGAATTTAAAAAAGTAGGTTTATCATGGATTTTTTTGTAACCATGTTATTGGTTTGAAGTATCTACCAATGATTGAGGTCCGGGGGAACTTGGTTGACAACCTTTAGTGGGGTTTCACTCTCTCCTCCCAACCATATTTTTTCCGCCCAGAAGGTTCAAACTTGAGACCTTGCTTAAGGGATCTAAGTTCAGTTCCACTACGACCAATGTAATGTTGGGGGTTTGTCACAGATTTGATTAATTTTGAAGTTCTTTACTTCACTGTATGTATCCCTTTATAATACTTTGCTACTCATCTGTTTTGTATATTAACGGCGCTTCCATCTACTCTCGTTTACTAGGTATTGATGGGGTTAAGCTTAGAGATGGTCGTATTTTGCTTGTTTATAATACTACATCAAGGGGTGTGCTTAAAGTTGCACTCTCTAAGGATGATGGTGATTCTTGGTATGAGGCTCTCACATTGGAGGATTCATCTGGAATGGAATTCTCATATCCTGCTGTTATTCAAGCTAGTGATGAGCTAATACACATCACCTATACATATAAAAGGACACAAATTAAGGTATGTGCTTAAATTTTAATTTGGTAGTTGTCTTTAAATTGTAGGTTTCAGTTTGGGAATAGTTGCGTTTCTTTTGTATAAATGAATGTTCAATTTCTTTCGTGCATTTCCTGATAAATTGATAGTATTATTCCGCCTAACCTCCTTTTCTTTGGCAGCATGTTGTTCTTCAACCAAATTGATGTGGAGTAAATTGTTTCAAGTAAGCAGAAACAAGTAATCTTGTCTGTCTCTAATTATATGGTCTTTTATTCCATCAGTATTTTAATTGACGATCAAGAACTGTTACTGGTACTCTTTGTTTACTACAAAATCTTAATTTCTTATATCTATTTCCTAAACATTTATGCTTCAGTATTCACACATTTTACTTTTTATAATATTTCAAACGGAAGAGAAAAGTTATCCGTACACAGAACACAAGAGAGGTTTCCAGAGACAGCTGTAGTCATGTACATAGTTGCAGTTGCAGGTGTGGAGTTATTTTGCCCAACTATTATTATATATTATATTCTGAAAGAGTTGTTGTGATTAAACTATTAATGTGTTGGAGAATAATTTAAAGTGAGTTTAGAAGAGTTTTTATTTTAATTTTTTATAAAAGAGGTTTATATTAAAATAAACTAAATTATACATCAAGAGAGTATTTAACAAGGGGAGGGAGGTTCCACTACTTGAAGGCTATAAGGAACGGAGTGCCCTTGTTGAGCCAACGTATGAGCACATTTATTTGGTTCCAGGAGCGGTAACAGCGAGAGCCAGTCCAGTCCTTTATTTGCATGAGGGAAGTGTTTTCTTTGAGAAGTAGGAGCGACATGAATTGGGTATGACTTATCTTGACCATATTAAAAATAACAGCAGAATCAGTTTTGAAAACCACATTTCTGAAACCATGAAAACGAGCAAGATCATTACCACTTCTAAGGGCCCACTTTTTCCGCAAATAGAGAACTACTAGAAGTCACTTTAGTGTAAAAACATTTGATGAAAGAATCATTATGATCCTGCAAGATACCTCCACATGAAGAAGATCCATCAACAAAGGTGTACGAGCCATCTACATTCATCTTGACTTGAGGTCACCCCAAGAGGGGCTTAGCCCATTGAGACTTCTTTCAAAGGGCATTAGTGACCACGCCAAAGAATATCTGCCGTAACCAAGGTGTATTTCTGATATCAGAATCAGAGATATTCCATTCAAGCTATGCATACATGTCAAGGCTAAAAAAACTTGCTCGAATGATCAAGTTTGATAACTTTATTCCTAAAATCCTGCACATCTTCACAATTCCTAATGATATGCATTAGCATTTCAGGGGCTGAGAAGCAACGAGGACAAAGATTATCAGGTGCTGTATCTCTGTGACAACGTTCAATAAGGTGCTTTCCCTGAGCCATCTTCCAAGGAGTGGTTTTGATTCTGGTCGAGCCCTTCTAGTTCCAAACTTCCTTAAAGAGAGTAATAGAATTCGTACTAACTCGGCTGTTGTAGGCAGATTTTGAGTTGAACTGACCATCAATGGATTTAAGCCAAGAAGGGAAGTACTGTTGGCCATTTGAAGAAGGGTTCAGTTGATGGATTCTATCACAAATAGAAATAGGAAGAATTTAATCAAACTAACTCCAGTTCCAATCATTTCAATTACTGTAACTGGAACTGAAAAATTAGCTTTTCTTTGAGGGATATCATGCGATAATGTATCAACAAGAATACCACATCATGGAATCCAATTGTCTTTCAAAAACTTTGTTGCATGACCATGACAATTCACACATTTCACATTTCCTTCCACATGATCCTAAGCCTTTCAAATAGCACGCCACACATGGGAGGCAACATTGTGTTGCTGAATGATAAAAGCGTTCATAGTTCCAGTTATATTTAGGTCTAATATCTCTGCCATCAACTGCTAAGCAACCTTCGCCATATAGGCTTTGTTAAGAACTTAAGAGTTTTTTACTGTAAGTGAGTTTACAAGAGTAGATTATAGTTAAATACTCACTGCAATTTTGATTTTTTTCACCCACATAATTATTTTCATTGTCAGCAAGCTCGTTTCAGACTTTAGTGTTGCCCAACAAGCACTTAACTTAGTAGATGTTTGGTTTTAAAGTGAGATCCACAAAATTATAAAGAATTATTGTGGATTTGCAGAAATTACTCTCCCTAGCTTTTGTAAAATTACAGGAATTTATTTTAATTTTGTCAATCTCACGATAAAACCAATCACACACTTAGTAGTTCTTTAAAATAAAAGAAAAATGTAAGACACTAAATATAATTTTAATTCCAAGTGTAATATGTTAGTTTGTCTCCCATAAATATATTTCAATGTCATAATTTAAGAGCAAAAATCCATTGTAGTCCTTGAAAATTACTGACTATGGCAACAAAATTTTAAATACTCAAAACAAACATGACAAAATGATTGATGAATTCTAATTTTGTAATTCTGAAGATTAATTATAGATTTGTTTTAATGAATTAAGCTAGTTTGTACAATTTTCTCAGGGAATACAACGCGTCTTTATTCAATAATTCAAAACCTAGCTCCCCTGGCTTCCACAACCACGAACAACACATGGAAAATATTTTCCAATAAAAAATATTTGTGCTCCCCAAAAAATTGTTCAAAAAATTTGACATAAGTATCAAATAACGCAAACCCAAGCGAAATACAAAGAAGAAAAAGGCAATTGTTTCTTTTATAGTATAAAGATATATAAATATTTAATGGGTTTTGCCATATGTTCTAGAAATATGTCTTTAAATACATTTGAAAGACGGCAATTATAGTAATGAAATCCTTATTTTTTTTTTTTAGAAATAATGAGTGTATATATATATATATATATATTCATAATGTTCAGCACACCGCTGGCAATATCAATTGACCATATAAGATCATCATCACTTTTACACATTTATTAACGTTGTACAAACTGAACAGTTTGTGTCACGGGTTGTAGAGTTTTTCATTGACCTGAACCAACAATCAGCCATGCAACTCTTTCTTTCCTTTGTTCATTTGTTGGTCTTCTTAATCTCTTCTACTATCATTCATACTGCTTACTCATTTTCTGGGTACATATGTCACATTGCCAATCCATTAATTAGTAATATACTCCTATATGAATCTTTTTTATTTCATATTGATGTTTTTTCTTCTGCAGGGTAAACTCTACAGAATTAGAAGCACGTGGTAACGGCTACATAAAAGGGCATACTTTTGAAGAATTCACTTTTCCTGCAAAATCAGTTCCCTTCAATGCTTGTCATTCTTCTACCATTGTTGAGGTCATAAATTATAAACTACTTTTTTTTAGGCTCCATCTTAATTTTTTAAGGTATATAATATAACATAATAAAATGGGTTTTGTCACCAGGTTGGGAAGGGTCATTTCTTGGTTGCTTATTATGGGGGCGCATCAGAGGGTGCACCTGATGTCAAAATATGGTTGCAGACTTACAAGGTACATAATTAAAATAATTAAATTTACAAAATTTATATGCATGTATGTGTTTGTGTCAAGTGTGAGTTAAAATCTTACATTGGTTGATAATGTGAATGTTGAACAATATATAAGTGAGAGAGCTCATATACTTATTGTCTTAAGGTTTGAGTAAAAATATGGTATGTATGTATACAAATGATTGTACTTAGTCAACTTGATGCCTCAGATCCCCTCATAACCCAACGGTATGTATGTATACAAATGATTGTACTTAGTCAACTTGATGTTAGTTCAATTGTAAGAGTTTAACCTTGTAATTTCAAGGTCGAAGTTCAAATCATCTCAGAAACAGTTGTAAAATATTCATCAGTGTCACTTTAATTAATGATTATTTCTCTCTTCCCCAATAAAAAATGTGCTAGAAGATTTGCCAAACTTATGCAGTCATAGTACTAGAAGATTCTATTTGGTTGTTGTTAATAATGTAAAAGTATCTGCACCCAAGAACTAAAGTTAATAATTTTACTTTCTTGTCTTTTATTTGCAGAAATACATACCATAAAAATGTTGGCTTAAAAGTATGGATTTTCATAGTGACTGATATATAAAATGTGAATAATTTGATTTCAAATCAACAATCATCTCATCTTTGTATTATATTTGTTTCTTGTTTCTGTCATTGGAGTTTGGAACATTGGATGGAGGTGCTGTTACTTGGTTATTAGTTATAAAACAGTAATGTTAGTTATAAATTATAACTGTTAGTAGTTAGTTGATTTATCTTCAAGGTGTTTGTTTATAAGCACCTAAACCTTCCTTGTATCATGCATAAAATAATCGATTGAATGAGGTTATTCAGTGAAATCCCTTCAATCATTTTCACTAATATGGTATCAGAGCCTTGTAAGTCTGCAATCACATTCAATAATAATTGGCTCTAAGGTTTTGATTGCGCATTTTAATATTGTGAATGGAAATTTGGCTCACAGAATAGCAGATGGGAATCACCTGTAATTGCCGATGAAGAACCAAATGTTCCTATGTGGAACCCTGTACTATTCAGACTTCCATCAAATGTGTTACTTCTGTTCTACAAAATAGGCCTTGATGTTCAAAAGTAAAGTTTCTATCCTTCAATTCTTCATAGATATATGCATATGTGTGTATTTGCTATGTAAGCTATGATGTAAGGTTCTTTTGAATGAAAGCAATTGAGGATTCAATATGAACATGAAAGCATTGCTAAGGTTCTTTTGAATGAAAGCATTGCTAAGGATGAACATGATAATCAAATGGAGAAAACAAATAAATAATGTCATTTATTTAAATCTGTCACAGTAGTCATCGATTCATCATCGCATTCCAATGTATAGGACTTAATTTGAAAAGTATAAGAAATTGGCTTATTTTATTTCAGATGGAGTGGATTCATGAAGCAATCATATGATAAAGGAATTACTTGGACAGAAAGAGAACAACTTCCACCTGGTATATTAGGACCTATAAAGAATAAGGTGAAACGAAATCCACTTAATAAGTTAATGTTAATTTTTGGCTATGAGTTTGGAATTCATAGTCATTAAATTTTTTATGATCTTAGTACTGAATTAAATTTATTTTTCTTCAGCCTCTCTTGCTGGAAAATGGTGACTTACTTTGTGGATCTTCTGTTGAAAGCTGGAATTCATGGGGAGCATGGGCAGAGGTTACACTAGAATTGATCTTAGTCATATAATTTAATATTGTTCAGCTGGTTATTATAGTCTATAGTTGTTTTTTGTTGCATTATAACAGGTCACAACAGATTTTGGCAGGACATGGAAAAAGTATGGTCCAATTTACATTAACAATGAACCTCTAGGTGTGATTCAACCTGTACCATATCAGACTTCAAAAGGTACACTGCGCGTTTTGCTTCGATCCTTTACTGGGCTTGGTAGAGTTTATGTTTCAGAATCCTTTGATGGAGGCAAAACTTGGGGATATGCAAAACCTACACAGCTCCCTAACCCAAACTCAGGTTAATTTTTCCCTATATCCTAGAAGTTCTTATTGAGAAAAACTTAAGTCCTACATTAAAAGACTTTACAAGTCAATTTTTTAAGGATGAATTAGATCTGATATAAAATCAGCTATGGTATTAGAGCCTATCAATCCATTCTTAGGCCTAATAGAAAATATATATATTGATGTATGATTTGTTCAGTCTGGGCTTCATCACTTAACTTGAGGCCTCATCTTGTCTTGGGCCGACCTGCATTAACGCCTTATGTCATAAATCTCGTTTTGTTGTATTAGGTATTGATGGGATTAAGCTAAGAGACGGTAGTCTATTGATTGCATATAATACAATTTCAAGGGGAGTACTTAAACTTGCCATCTCTGAAGATGATGGTGATTCATGGAATGAGGTACTTACATTGGAGGAGAGTGTGGGAATGGAATTTTCATATCCTGCTGTTATCCAAGCTAGTGACGGGAGAGTCCATCTCACTTATACATATAATAGGACACAGATAAAGGTATGTATCTATATGGCAGTTATATTTTCTTCTTCTGATGCCATTATTCTACAAAGATCATGATTTGCATTTTTTTTATAATTGATATGACTGATCTATTTTCCTTGTTATTTATTTGGACAGCACGTTGTTGTTAGGACAAGGTGATGCAGAGCAACTTGTTTATTTTCTTTAGATAGAGAAGCTTAGGAAACAAGACATTTTATTTTGTGTATGCAATACACATGGCCTTCTGTTTTGGGTCAATGGTATTAAAAACAAGAAATATCTTGTCCCATCTCCGAACATTCTCAAATGCCCCAAATCTTCTTTTTATTTGTCAATTTTAAACCATCTAAATTTATCAATCTAAATGAATTTTGTTGGAATTAGCTAATTAGGAGTTGTAGATACTAATTTAAAAAATTTCAATTTTTTTACATCTTCGAATTGGCTAATTAGCATGTGTAAAATATTAATTTTAGAATTTGACACCTTTGAATCAATTTAGAGGTATGAAAAAATTCAAGTTAGTATTATTTCTAAAATTCATACAAATGTCATTTGGATTGATTAATCATTTAAAATTGGAAAGAGAAAAAATATTTCAGGGGACTTTTGAAAATGTTAGGGATGGAATGAGAAATTTCCTTAAAAACAACAAGACTGACTACAAAGCCCAAACTTGTATATCTTTGTTTGCTCTGTTTCTAGTAGACTCCCCACACACGGCCCCAAAACTTCAATTTTTTTTTACGTGCTACTTTTCACAACATCTTTTGTATTTTCGAAGAGTATCTAATAAAAAGTGCACTTTACGACGACACAAAATTAATACACTCTCTTTTCTAATATAATTGTCTGTAAAAAAATATTTATCTCTAAAAGTTTTTTTTTTATGTAATTTTTATTTTTTAATTGTATATTTTAATGAATATAATTTTTACAATCTTTAAATTATTATTATTTACTTGTATTTATTGTAACGAAAATATATCAAAACATAATAATAAATTAATATTTTTATTTATTTATCATATTTTTTAATCTGTATAAAATAATCAAATATGATGGTAAATTTTGTGAGACAAATAGAATAACTTTTTTATGTGTACAAATGAGAGCTTATGTTGGAAGGTGAGGAAAGTTATTTTTGTACTTGTTAAATTCATGTAATAGGCTTTGTTATGAACCACATATTGGGCCTCTGGTTAACATTGACATTGAGCAATGTTAGCAAATAAAAAAGAAAAATATGAGAGAAGCTGTTTTACCTATCTGTTACTACTAAAGTTATCGCTAAAATATATTTTCTTCATCCTACAACGAGTGAGGGATTTATTTGAGTATTTTAAATATATTAAAAAAATCGACACATATAATGGAAATAATAATACTTTTATTAAAATACTATAATCAAATATGTATTTATTATTGTTATAAATGTATAATAAAAAATAATGATTTAAGAGTGATATAAATTATATTAATTAGATAATACAATTAAAAAAAGTAATTGATAATTTATCATCAATTAAAAGTAATATTTATTTTAAAATAATTTTTTGCAATTAAGTTTGTGACAGAGGGAGTAGTTTTTTGTTTAAATATAGAGTAGAAAAAGAAGCTCTGAAATGGGAAATATATGGTTGACCCCATTTTTCAAAGCCCAAATAAAGGATCAGATAGAAAGGGAAGGATAAGCAAAGAGGTATTCGACGCCCATAGTTAAAGAGAGATGATTTTTCATTCCCAAACGCCACGTCAACTCAAATACACTGTATTAGGATTTAAATTAATTTTAGTAATGGTAATCATATACTTAACAGAAAATAATAGCTAGCTTACGTATATGTTGTATGGTGATACACAAACAAACAAGCATTTCAAATCAGGGGCATGGAAGTAAATAAATAGGTATTTTGTAATCTTTGATTTGGTTGATATAAGTTACTAAAAGTTAAAATTAATTGAATGTGAACACAACAATAAGAAGTGGATTCCAATTTCCCACAGTGGTGGTGGTGCATTTTGAGGGGTTGAGGTTTTGCTTTCTTTTTCTCCTTTTTCACATTTACATTACACCAACCGGTTTCACGTTTTTGCATTAACTAACACGTACTTTCCTTTCTCCTTGATTGGTGGACTTTGACTCCACTGTTCAATTAATTAATTAACTTTCAAAAGTGATTCACTGAAAAGGAGGAATGAAAACAAATGGAGGAACAACATAAATAGATACAAAATACCAGCTTTATTTGTAAATTGTACACAGAATAAAAGTAGCAGTTATCCTGCTTATATATTCATCTTTGTCGCAATAATTTATTTGTAATATTCTATAATTTATATTTTTTATAATAAAAATATAAACAAAAATATTTTAAATATAGTTCAAGATTTAGATTAAATATATTTATTTTTAAAAATAAATCTTATTTCTATTTCATTATGACCTCTTATGTTTTTTTTTTAACGTTGACCTCTTATGATATTAATATGAAGACCACTAGCTTCAAAATATTTCGTAATTCTTCTATATTTGATGATGATGTCTCTTTCTTTTGTTTATAATACAATGGTGATGTTCTATTATAGATACTACTAAGCAGTTTTTTAATAAGCATTCTATAATTTTTATCATATAATATTTATACATTCTATTAAATAAAAAATGTGGTACTCCTTTAAAGTAAAATTATGAGCAGTCACTCATCTCAATTGTGTTTAAATATAAGCTACCATTGAACCTATTCTATTATTCATTATAGATTTTAGATATATTTATGTCATTCTTTTTTATATGTGAATTTTTTTTATTATAAAAAAATTGTTATTTTTTCATTTTCAAACTATAAAGTTGTAACTAGTTTTTGTCAATAATACTCTTAAATATTTATTATACAAAGAAAAATACGTACAATTAGATAAAAATAAGTTAATATGGTTATAACATAAAATAGAAAAATAATTTCATTAAATTAAAAAAATATTCAATTGATTTATTATATGGGGGAGTTTGAACAAAAAATTTAAGGTGTTAAAACTTTTAAAATTTTAATTTATAAATTTAATAAAATATTTTATTGTATATTAAAGTTTTAAGTTGTAAATTTGTAATTTGAACATGCAAAATTAGTAAACACGACCTTAGAAAAACAAGGAATTAGATTGGGAAGTTGTACAAATTTGAGATAGACAGAGCTAAGAGCATGACGCATCAATTAGTTCATTATTTTGGAGAGAAAAAAAATCTAAACACCGGTTTGGATAAACTTTTACTATTTTTCTCACAATTTTCAAACTAAATTAGTGAAAATTATGTTAATTTGATTCGATTTAATTGGATTGATATTTTTAAAAATTAAAAAATTTATTTTATAAAATCCAATTTTTTTGAAGACTATATTTTTATACTATTAAAATAATTGCATTAACATTTTTTATGACCCAAATATATAAAGTATAATGATAAAATAATATATAAATAATTTAATACAACACATTTTTTTTTTAAGATAACACTGATATAATTATAGAGTAAAATAAAATATAATTATTTCATTATAGTTGATTTTAAATGTCATAAAATTATATCTAATCATTGTAATATATGATTAAGTTCAATTTAGATTCAAACACTACAAATAAATTAATTTCATTTAATTTTTAGTTTAAGTTTTTTCATTTTAGACATCACTCAGATTACACAATTAACATTTAAACTAAAAGATATAATGTATGTTTGATTTTTTTATATAAGTTATAAAAATAATTGTTGGAACTTTGAGTGGCTATTGCCAACCTTAGTCCCAACAAAACTCCAGCCTTGCTTTGATTTAGATAAACAACCTAAAATTAACGCATAAAGGGTCGAGGAATCAATATATTGCCCTGCTTTTAAGTTTCTTATTCTACTCAGTTTTTTTTTTTTTTTTAATTATCCATATTTTTATTCCATTCATTGGCACTTGGCTTCTTAGGTGATAACTATGTCCATTTTCTTGTAGATAGGTTTTACTAAAGTTATTTTCATTAATAAATTAACTTTGCTCGTATAAAAAATGAATAAATGGAATTTATTTTATTCAAAATAAATAATTTTGATACTTTTTATTTTTTTTAGTAGAAATTCTGTTAATTTTCAAATACTTATTTCATGAGAAAATTATTTCATGTTATAGGATACTAAAAGTTAACAAGCAAACATTCGCAATATTAAATAATCTCAATATTTAATAATGATTGTGATTGATAAAGAGGTTGAAAAGTTTAAAATACTAAATTACTGCTCACCGTGTATAATATTAAAATGGGCTGCTATCATGTCATCTAATAAAGATAATGATCGATAAAGACAGGTTTAAAAATTTTATTTTCTTTTTAAATTTCTAAATACATTGAAGCAAAACAAATTTTTCAATGAGATTATTTGCAAATTAAAATAAAATTAATAAATATACCTATAAAATCACAGCACCGTGGAAAGAAAGTTGAGACGAGACAAGTACAATAATATTGCGAGGACTTGTGCAATACCCTCAATGTCTTATATGAAAATTATTTTACATAAATTAAAAAATAAAGAAAAATAAGAAAAAATCTTATTGAATTAACTCTATCAATAATATATTGCTGTATTATTATTGTAATAAATACAAAATTATGGAAAATTACAATTTTAGTGTCTTTAAAAAAATAATTTTAGTGTGGTTATATAACATTGATTATATGAAACAATTAAAATTAATTTAAAAATTAAAAATAGTATTACTTTTTTTTATAATTTTTATATATGCAAATGCGATATTTTTTTAATTCTAAAATAATCGTCATTAAAAGTTATTACGAGACAAATAAAATAATCATTGTAATATTAAAAAATACAATTAAAATAAAATAATTAAAAACTAAAAATAATAATTATTCTGAACAAATATTTTTATAAATTATTTAAAAACAAATAAGTAGTTATTACGAGACAAAAAGAGTTATTATGTGGGTAGAAGGACATGTGGAAAAGATATCGCTAATCAAAAGATAAAATTAATGATGTAGGTAGAAGGACAACGACATAATTAGTTTGCACTGTATGTCTATATAGTCGATTCATGTATACCTATAGTATTAATAGCTTTGTTAGTACAATTTTGTCACAAAGAAAAAAAGCTTTGATAGTACAAGCTTTGTCTATCTTTAAAATTAATTTCGAAGCAAGAAAATAATACTAGCTAGTACTATTTGTAATTAAAAATAAATAAATAAACATGTTTGCTTTTAAAGCAAAAGTTAGTTTTTGCTCATCACAAATTAATTACAAATTTCATATTGAATTATACTTTTTATTTATTTTAAAAAATCAAACATAAATTACTTGATTTTTATTTATATATATTTATTAGAATAATATAAAAAAAGTTTACAAGTATTTAAATTAAATAGTATTTGAACATTGGATTCTGATTGCAAGCATGTACGTGGTGATCGTAGAAATGAATTGAATTATAATTATCTTAGTTGAGCGCGACAAAGGCATCGAATTGTATATATGCTTTTAGCCTTAAGGACAAAAAACACAATGATTGAAGAAGAAGTTTCAAAGAAGAAACCAATGAATGTCACTTTTCAGTCTTGAGAGTGAGATGAATTAATCACCACAATGCTGACGCCATAGGATTTATATCAACGACTTCGTCTCAATAAAATCATCTTCAAAATTATTATCACCATAGAAAAACAAGGAAGTGTCAATACATGTATGTATGAAGTAAAAGTAAAAAATGTTTGTATTTGCATAGATCAAATATGTATTTAAATTTAAACCAATAAAGTATATTAGAGACAGTGTAGTTTCAACTCTCAACAACTAAATATTATATTTCATTTTAGATTGAACATATATATTGTTATAGAAAATGTATTATACATAATCTCCCGGAGATTTTCTGTGAATAACATTAGTTAGTTGCCAAATTTATTAAATATATTTAGAGAATGTATGAGCTCATCTTGAAGGTGACATACCAACTAAGCATGAGAGATTTCAGATAGATAATTTTACTTTGTGCGTATAATCTTCATATACGCATAGTCCTCCAGCTGTTTGAATTACCAAAGGTGATTTAAATCGATTTTTAAAAAAATAATAAAAAAATGTTATAATTTAGTAAAATGCCATAAGAATTGGAAAAAAAATATGAACTATGTTTCTAAAAGTGTAACTTAATTTAGTAATTATAATAACTAAAACTATTCATTTATGTAGGTGTATCCTACTCTATATTAATGACGTTGTTGTATATGGTTTTAAATATAAGAAAAAATAATTATATCAACTTTTTTTTTTTTTTTAAATTGTCTCATTTATTATTTTTAAAACAATTAAAATATTCTTCAACTGACCTTTGGGTTTGATGAAAACATGTTCTATTGACTAATTTTTATAAAAAATAAAATATTATAAATTAAATGAATAATATTTTAAAAATAATAATAAAAAATATATTCAATTAAAATAAAAGTTGGTTGTACTGTCGTTTTTTTATATAAGCAAATATATTATTTAAAATGAGTTCAAGAAGTAGTCAAAATCTATTACAATATACTTCTGGCCATTTATAACAAAAATAAATCAAACACTTTTGAGATAAGAAAGAAAGAAGATTATCCACCGGTTTCACTAAATATAATAAATTAATGAAACAATGTGAAAATTGTGAAGTTATAGGAATAGTTTCTATATGAAGCTATATACCAATTGACACAACACATGTACAATGTTGTGGTTATTGTCTGCCTCTAAGGGTGGGAATAAGTCAGGCCAGGCTTTGAAAAGTCTGAGCCTCTATCATAGGCTTTTTTTCGGCCTAAGCCTGACCTTTTTAATAGTTTGGTCTGGCCTGAAAGCCTTTTTAAAAGCCTTTTTAAACGAATCCATTATTATTTCTTAAACAAATAAGGAACAACTACTAAGTGATTGACTAATTGAAAAGTTACCGAATATAAAACGACTACCAAATATAGAACTGTTATCGAATATGGAACAACTACTCAATATGAAATGATTAGTAAGTAATTACCTAATTGATATAATTTAAAATAGAAAATAATATTATTAATATAATAATAAAAAATAATATTAATAAATATATATAGGCTGGCCTGTTAGGCCTAACAGACTTTTTTATAACCTTGAGTCTGAACTATTTAAATAAATAGGTTTTAAAAACAGTCTGAACCTGACCTTTTTATTAAATAGGTCAGACCATAAGCCCCTAGGACGGCCTAACCTATTTCCTTCCTTATCTGCCTCAAGGTTCCCTACTAATTAAATATATTACCTAAGTCCATAGATGTATTCGACAAATAGTGATAATACATATTCAAAGGACAGAGATTATCCAAGATGCAATTATGAATTTGGTTGGAAGTAGTTAACTCTCAATTTATACTCGTGCACTTTTAGTCCGTAGGTCCTATAATTAAAATTAATGTAACTGATATGGCTAGCTTTCCATGTATATCTATGACCTAATAATGGTATACATTTTTATCTAACATCGTGCCCACTAACTTCTAAAATATTACTACCTTCTTTTAGCGATATTCGGCTAATTTTTAAGTATATTGAGATATTAAATTTCGTCTTTAAAATAAGAAAATCATTTATATATAAAAGTTATTTTTTTAATTAAATAGATTTTTTTCTTTATTATGTCGATATATAAAAATATTGATACATAAATAAAAAATATTATAATATATTGATTTTATTATTAAATACAGTATAAATGAATATATTTATTATATTTATTAAATAATGAGTAGTCAAAATATCTATTTAATAATTTATTTATAGGTATTTATAAAGTTATTTAACGCGTGTCAGTTGTAGATTTTATACCAACCAATGATATATTAATTGAATGAATAATTTTGAAATATCATGCACAAAATGGATGATTTTGAAATACATCACCTTTTTTTTCTCCAAATTATATACTAAATAATCTATTTGCTTCTTTGGTGCGAAGTCCAATTCTCATGACACAACTATGTGAAGCACAATTTTATTCACATTAAGCATTGAAATTAATAAAGTATTTTTATTTTTTACTATATTTGTTTATTTCTCATCTTTTAATTAATTTTTTTTAAGAAATCATTTAAATAATATTTGAACGGGAGCTGAAAAGACGGTTAGATATAAAGTATTAAAAAAGTGCATACTATGTTTAATATCTAACCATAATCGAAAAAATTGTCTCAACATTACTAATATTTCTGCTCAATATAAGTAATTTTTATGTATTTTGATGCTACTTTTAATTTATTAATATTACTAGTGAATAATTAATATTTTTACTTTTTTTTACTAAAATTTTGGTTTTTTAAATATATAAAATTATTAAAGGGTGGTTGGAGGCTGCTCACATCCAATAGAACCATCTTTGAGTAAAAAAAAGATGCGACCATGCATTCAACAAACTAAAAATACAAAAATAATAGCTAAAAATACAAAAACAATATATAATCCTATCTTAAAAGATGTAATATAATATTAAAATTATACAATACTGTAATTTATATAGTCGTATTTTGAAAATACGACCTTTAATTAAATATAAAAAGTATGAAAAATTGATATATAATTTAAAAAAATGGTAGTAAATAATGGAGAAAAAATAGAAAAGATAAATTATTGTGCAACTTTTGAAAAGAGCTACTGCACAAATGTTGTTCTCCATAAAAAGGTTTTGAGAAGGCAATTAACTTTTGCACAGACTAGGTCCCAAAGTTATGGGCAATAAGTGATAGTCCTCGTAGTCCTTTTGAGTAATCCTCCCTCTATGTTTGTGAAGGCCAAATCACGATATATAAAACATAAGTACATATTTTAAAATAAAGTTGTTAGATTACAAATTTTATCATGAGCGTAAAGCATTTGTTTTATTATCTTATAGTGTTTTTATATGCTACTAGGAGTAATTTGTGAACTTATGCTTATGATATATCATTTTACTCTGAATTTTATATTTATCAGTTAATTCAATAATTAATTTTATCAAATCTTATAAATTTAATATTATCAACTATTAACTATAAATTAACTTATTCGTTATCAGCTAATTTTTTATTAATAAAGCTTTAGCCTACTTTTAATTTTAGGTGATGCCATGGATACGCCTCCTCGTGTTAGGATGGCCTCTTGTCTTGGTTCTTTTTTCCTTTACTTGCATTGCTATTTCTTTTCTCTTAAACTAACCCAACAAAAGAAAAAACATCCCTCTCTTGACGATTCAATACAATGGACAATAAAAATGGGTGTTGATTAGTAGAGGCAATAAAAACGAAAGATAAGAAAATTCACAGTAGAACTCTTTGATTTGAAGTGTTTTAATGAGTATACTAAATACACATCACCAATTTAATAATTTTTTAATATCAATTCTTTTAATTCAACTTCGCATAAAAAACTCCTAAATTGATCACAGTACTAATTTTATATTATTGTATTTCAATAATATCATATATTTTAATATATTCAGCGAAATCTAAAAAATTATATATAGAGAGAGATAGTAATTTTTTTTACTGAATTTGAGAGATATATGGTAATTTTATAACCACTATATTCGTGATAAACACTCTAAAATATTACTCCACAATAAATGTGTTAAATAGGTTAATTACTCACAATTGTGAATGATAGAATGCCCTAAGAAAAAATATTATATAATATTCTAAAGGTTTATGAGATTTAATTAACTTTTATCCTCTCCATCTATCATAATACTACTAGAAATTAGCAAAAACGAGTTTTTATATATAGTACAATAGAGGTAATCTTGACTCAAACTATCTTTTATCCAATTTTATCTATTTTCATTGATTCGTGGATCATTGTCCGAATTATAAGAGGAATTAAAAGATTGAGGCAATAAAAAAATAATACAATAGAAATAAATACACATTGAAATATTTGATAACTTTTTAAAAACACAATAGAAGTGCAATCATCTGGAAGTTTTAGTCAATGTTTTTAAAATGAAAGATTTAAATAAATATAAAAATTGGTAGATCACTGAAGTGCTCAATTTCCAACTTCATCCACTTAGAGCCCGTTTTGTTTACATTAACAAATACAGTATATCACAAAATAATTTACTAATATTTTTTAGAGTTTTTAAATTAAATTAAACCTATGCGTTCATTTGCAAGTTACTTTTTAATTAATGTACATTTAAAATCTTATTACATGTAAAAAAAATATAGAAAATAAATTTTATTTTTCATAATAATCAGATATCAATTTTATTTAAATTTTAACTATTTCCAAAAGCTTAAACAAATACACAGAAAGATCTATCAATTAATTATTAAAAAATATCTAAAATAAACAGAGTCTGTACAGAATAGATTTTACTATATAGACTAACGTTGGGTTCAAATAGTAACAAAATCTAATTAATGAAGACAGTTAAAAAAAAAAAAAAGAATTGTTAATGGGCTTTTGTATTGGTAGCTATGGTGTAGTACAGTAAAATTTATTGGGGCCTTTGGTATAAATTGTAATTATGAGTGAAAGAAGTATTGTAGGGCCCTTGAAGGAATGGGTGTCTTAAAAGTTTATTGTCGCAACTTTAATGAGCACATTTTAAAAACATAGCTTTTATGAATCTTATTAATTACTACAAGTTGAATTGAAAGGATTAGGTGGTGTGATTATATTACGTAGGCAAAGCATGCTTCCTTTTCAATATGTAACCGAGTGACTCATTTTCACGTCAGAAAAGCTTTTGTTGATTTATACTAGAAAGCTAGCTAAAAGCTTGTGTGTAAAGTATTGAGGAGAGATATTATTGATTTACTAGTGCTTTGAGCATGCACAAAACTTCAACACCAAATTATAGTTAGTGGAGAAAAAGTAACCTTTTCATATGGCTTCATCTAAGTGGGTTTTTCTATAGTTAGTAACACTTTAAGGATTCCAAGTAATCTAAAAGTTTTAAAGTATAAAGAAGATGCTTTGTGTTCATTCAAACAAAAGCTTTTTGAGGTGAGAATTTGGCATCTTCTCTGCATCCCCTATATGATGAAAATAATGTAACAAGTGTAGAAAAATTAAGTGGAATGTATAATAATATAGCTAGGTATTATATATATATGGGACGGTGCTCCTCTCATCATAAGGAGCAAGCTAGCCTTAATATATAATCTATGATTTCATGTGGAACCATGAGTCATCATATATATAATATAGAGAGAGAGCAATTATGTTAATAATACATCGATACACCTCACAGTTTATAAATAACAAATTCATTTTCCACTTTTGAGAGGGAATATGCTTTTTATTTCATTTCCTCTCATTCTTAGTATATCATGTGAGGTATTATTTTTTAACCATGATATTTGTGTGAACTATGAAATATCTACTGGATTTATCAATAATTATTTTTTTTTCGGAAATTTTGTTGAGCACCTTTAGCGATAGTTTACTTTTTCAATCATATTTTATTTATCTATAATTTATATATAAAAAAAAACACTTATTCAAATGATTGGAAATTATTTTTAACAACCTCTAAAAAAATAGATAGAGTATAATCCTGACACTCATCTTGAAACGTATGTAAATATAATTATAATTAAATATATTTATCTTAATTTTTTTTATATTTTAAAATAAATTAATTATATTAACAAGAGATGTGTTTGAGAAAAAGAATGAATATGAATATTTTTATTTAGAGAAAGTAAAATTCTCAACCAATACTTACAATTAGATACAGAGAACGTGAAAAAAAAAGTAAATCTAGTTACTCTTTTGTAAGTTGTTACTCCTATTTTAATAGCATTTTTTTTTGTAATGAAGGAAGATGTTGTTATTGTTAAAAAATAAAAAGTTGAAACAAAAGAAATTTTTTTAAAAAAAAATAATTTTAAAATTTTAAGTGGTTAGATGCACCACTTTCAAAATTATATTTTTCTATCTAGTTATATGATAAATAATCAAAATTATTATAAAACACATTTTGAAATGGATGGACTAAGATATTTAAAGTTTGTTTTTGCAAAAAGGAAATAATGGTACAATATTTGTAGTCTAAAAGGAGGGAACCAACAGTCTTCTTTTGCTTGATTGGTGCTGCTCTGCCGACTGATATCATCTCTTAAAAAAGCAAAACCACTTTCTTTTATTCTAATCTAAACTTGAAAAAAGAGATGAAAAAAAGTGGGGAAAAGGATTGAAATAGGTGTGGAAAGAGAAGACATTAAGGGGAGGCACAAAAGTCTATTTGCTTTGAGTGCAAGAAGCTACCAAAAAACTTTTCAAGAGGAGTTGGCTCAAATTTCTTCTCAATTGTGAATGATTTGCTTTTTTTCATTTGTTTGCTTAAAGTTTGACCTTGATGACATGATTATAGTATACTTTTTACATAGCTTAACAATAATCATAAAAAGCATGCTAAGGTGGGGTTTGCCTTGCAATATCAAAAAGTGTTATGGGTCCTTTTGCCTCATTATATTCCATCAATTAGCCTTTGTGGGAGATCTTGCATCTGTCACCTATTTTTATCATATAACTTATGAGAAGTGTGTTTATCATCTTCATAATTAATTTCATAATGTACACCCATTTTTTAAATTATTTAATGGTGATTGAATCAAATCACAACTGTATTTTTTGGATTAAAAATTAATCGCTGTTTTAATTTTACTCGACTTGATTTATTAGTTTATATCAATTATGTCACTAATTTTATTTCGTGAAATTCTTTTTAAAATTTATGACGATACAATTAGATAAATATTTAATTATTATATTAATTTTATTTTTTTAATAATGATATATTAATTTATAAATCATAACTTTTATTTAAAAAGGAAAATAAATGTCCAAAATATAAATCTTTGTCCAAGTACACTTTTCTTTGAATATAAGGTAGCCCCATTTAAAAGTATTTATTGATGCATTTTTTATTATAAAAAGTAAATCTTGTTTTTAATATGTAATCAAATTATTAAAAAGTTTAAAAGTTTAATAAAGGATGATAGTTGATGATACATGGGTTGGTCGAACTCAAAGCAGTAAAGGATTTGGACATCTTAAATAATTGATCAATCGTTCATTATTTGATTAATGCATATTGAAAAAATTTAATTGAAAGTGAAAATTCATCTTTAATATTCCACAAATTTTTCCACAAAAATTAATAGCTGCTAAATGACTGTGGAAATTTTATATCTATAAAATGTTTATAGAAAAATAATAATAACAGAGGTAGTAGTAGTAGTTATAAAAGGATCCTTGACATGGAACCAAAGGGTATTGTTTCAAAGGAAAGTAATGGATATATCAATTGGAGTGAATTATCACAGTTTCTCTATTTACCCGTTGGGAAGAAAATGATTTTCAAAAGGCAGAGAGGCACATGAGGATAGTGTATAGTGGGGCAAACTTTTCTCTTATAAAGGAACAAACTATTAAGCAACAACACCTTTTGACAATTATACTTATAATGAGGTACTACTTCCAACCCAAAAATTATGAACAAAAACTACCCAGATCTATTTAATCTAACAAATTTTTTATATTATGCGTCAAGATTAAAGTTAAAAATAAATAATTTTTTAAAATTGTTTTCCAGCTTTGGAAAGAAAATACATTTTTTATTATTTAAAAAAAAATTATATTAACAACTATTTAGAACTCTGAAAACCACCACAATGACATGCGGTGAAATTCTAACGACCACCACACATTCCGACAAACGGCTGGTTTTGATCGCCACTATTATTAAATTGACAGTAAACAACTTATAAAATTTAAATTACTGTTTTTTAGAATTATGTATTTTTAAATAAAATAAAAAAGTTTTTTCCCTAATAAAACAAATTTAAATATTTAAAAACATAAGTATAATAATACTTTTAAAAGATATATATGTGAAAATAAACAAATATAATCTATTCAATTTCATTAAAAAAATATGTAATTCATTACATTTAAAAAAAATAATGTTGGATGAATTAGTATCGTTCATATTTTTAAATTAACAGATTGGATTAAGAATTTTATTGTATAGTTGATGGATTGAATGAATTTGTATTTGGATGGGTGATAGATAATTGGATGAAATTGTCACCCTAGTCTAAGGTTACATACAATTATGTTGTTGCAGTTAATTTTGACGGATTTTGTTCTCATAGAAAACGATTATAAATTCATCTCAATTTTTGAAGATGTTATCTATACGCATATAGTAATTTTTAATTTAACAGTTTATTTTTTAAAATATTTATATGATGTGATATCATTGAATGAATGTAAGTATTAATGTATATCTTTTAATATAATTTGATTTATTTTTACTCGTATATATAGAGATGGAGAGAGCGTGTAAAAAATAAAATAAAAAGTTATATATTTTATTAAGATTGTTTTTATTAAAAAATTGACAAATTTGAGTGATTGAGTCCTTAATTTAATGCTTTTGCCGAAAATTATATAACTTTTTGTCGAAAAAACATATATTTATATATTTAATCTTACAAATATAACTAAATTGAGAACTCCACAATATAAAGGAAAATATTTGTAAAGACTAAAATTGATAAAATAGCACTTGTTTTAAAGAAAAAAAAATGTTTTTGGCCAAACTAAAGCATAGAGTCCCTCCTTGCGCTCTAATCTTTGTACTCTCCACCCGTTTATAGACCCCATGAAATTTGCATTCAAAATCAATCGATTAAGGTGCCCAAATTACATAATATGAACAAAACATTGTTTTTATTCTTTGACAGAATGGACAAAATATCGTTGGCATAATCTCTGAGGCATCTTTAATGATGTCCATTCGCATTATTTTTCAGATTCCCTCCCAACTTTGCCATTTATGAGTCAAATTCATTGTTCTCTCATAATACATGAGAGAAAGATAAACTGCTTGTAAAAAATGAGAGAGAGAGAGAAAAAGTTCTAAACTATTTTTCTTGTTATTATTGATGGAAAGATTTTGGTATATATACAAGGTACTTAAAGGCTTATAATATTATAATACAAAGAAAGGAAAAACTAATAACTAATTATTATAATAGAAAAAGTGCTATTGTGAATTATTAATAAGGTTAATTTGATAAAATTATAATTTTTTGTTGTTGATAAATTAAGATATATTATTATGTATTTGTGAAGATTAATAATTATTTGAAGTAATTGAAATTTATTTAAGGAGTTCATATTACTCAACATATATATTGCATATGCAACAGATAATTATCGAACATCTGATCAGATAGTTAGAGACTCGATGATTCATCATTTGTGTCATATTTATTAGTTGTTTCTTTCATATATAATTTTGATTTAATTTGTGTGAAATGACTAATATAATATTTATTGTGCGCATTGCGAAAGAGGGAGTCAGGATAGAAATAGGTTATGTCAAGTTATACTTTGCAAGATCCGAGTTTGATTTACATTAAAAAAATATTAGACTCGAGAGTCTGACCAATTACCTAATATAGACTCCTTGTGCAAGCTTAACTTTTTTAAAGACAAGACTAAAAAATTTGTTTAAAAACATAATTCGCTATTATTTTATAAAAATCTACGATACTCGATGTTAGACTTTTGTAAATAGACGAATAAATTAATATGTCAATGAATTTAAGTTCTATTTTAACTTCAAACATGACATTTAGGATATTTAACAGTAAACTATGTTATATTAATTCTATTTTATAAAAGTACCTTTAAATATGTCAAAATTGATGTAGATCAGTATCATTAAATTACATAAAATATAGTAAATTTATGATTTACAAAATGAAATAAAATTTAATATAATAATAATAGTAATAAAAAATTATCAATATTTAATTAAATAGACTCACTGAATAGACTTAAAAGACTTTTTCAACTATTTTAATCTATATTTAGAAGGAAAAAAAAGTATATTAAACAATTTTAAAATTAAATAATTAGAGGTATTAATTGGAAGCATACATATAGTGTGGCAACATGTACCTTAATTTGTTAATGATTTCAAAAATAAATATTTTTTGTTGAAAAAATAATTTTAAACTTTTAAAAAGTTGAATACACAACTATTAAAAGTGAATGATGTATATATATAAAAGTAGAGTCAAATAACAAATTTAAGTGTAAAATCATATTTTAAATCAAAAACTATAAATTTTAGTTTAATATATTAAAACTAATTATATTTGATAATTCTAAAAAAATGTCAAACTTGATTTAACAATTATAAAATCAATTTTTGCTCTCTTTAAATTATAACTAAATATATACATATTAAATACATACTCAATTCTATTGTACAAAATATAATTTTAAATATATCAATTTCATAAATTTAAATATAATTGAAAATATAAAAAAAATTAAATATAAATATTACATAACATCAAGTTTAGTCATAATATTTAAACGCAAAAAATAAATTTTGCATAATTGACCGATTTGCAATAAAACGATAGAATAAGTTTGGCGGCAATAGTGTAGTAAATGCAGAAAGATATTTGAAAAACTAATAAATGCATAAAGTTGAGAGCTGTTATCTCCGGTTCTCTCTCTGCTTCCAAATTCTAAATTCTAAATTCTAAATTCTAATATCGAATCCAAAATCCAAAGGATCACTTTTTATGGGTCGGCCGAAAAGGAAAGCACTAAAGTTTCACGCGTCAGCTTTTTTCTCATTTACTTCTCTCCACCGTTTCACACTTCCTAAAATTTCCAACAAAAACTCCAACTAATTTCTCTCCATAGAAAAATACGACTCTCTCCGTGTTATAATAATTTATAAAAAATATAATTGACCTTTTTTATTTTTAAACCATTTCTCCACTGAATAATATAATTTATAAAAATGATATTTTAAAATATCATTTTTAATATAATATTTTTATTATATATTTATGGTATTGATAATACATCAATAATTAATAAAATTGATCTAATAAAAAAAATCAAATAATTCAAAATGTTTAACTATCTCTTTTATGTTATTGAGAGAACGAAATTATATCCCTTCCTCAAATTATAGCTCAAATAATTATAGACAAGCTTTATTTACCACTCGATTACATTTTCGATTATTAAGATTCTTTTTTTTTTTAAGAAATTAGATAATTAAATAAATAAAAATTACTTTTATTTTTAATATAAATATTCATATAATGAAAAGTACATTCATATGATGAAAAGTTTATTCTTAAATACAATTTCGATTTTAAGTTACGAATTTAATTTTCATGATCTAAAAATATAAAATGTTTTATATTGTCAACGGATGACAACAACTCATATCTATTAAATTTAAAAGAAGTTATTATACAAGTCAAACATCAATGATTATGATTTGTTGTCAATATAAATTCTTTTTACAAGTAACTACAATCAAAATTTTATGTTATTAAATATATTTATTGATTAATTTTCAAATAAACTCATAATTATTATTCTAGTGAGTTTTCTTTATAAGATTTTTAATTATAAAATAGTTTTCTTTTTTATTTTTACTTTTAATATTTTTGAGTCCGAAAAATATAGTTGGAATATTAATCTTATGATATTTTTGCATTATATTTTTGCTTAAAAAAATCATTAAATATTTTTTAATATAAAAAGAAAAAATTAACTCTATACAAGTTCAAAGAGTGATTCGTATCTTAAAAAAATCATTAAATATTTTTTAATATAAAAAGAAAAAAATTAACTCTATACAAGTTCAAAGAGTGATTCGTATACATTTATACATAAAATAGACATATTAACAAAATTATTGATCCTTCTTATAATGAAAGTAATGTATATAATACATATCTATATTTAGAGACAAATAAAATACTTTATAATTTATACAATTAACAATTCATTTTTAATATTTTTTTGATCATTAGCGGATTTTCTCAACAGCAGACATAGCCATGACATTCTTATATTTTATTTTATTTTTCATGAATAATAATAATAGGTTATTAAAATAATAGTGATAAGTTACTAAAATATATTAAAACCTTTAGAGTTTTGAGAGACTCACACCACATTCATTTCCTCCGCCTCTCTCTCACTTTCTTCTATCAGATTCATATTGCTGTCTCTCTCGATCACTAAACATCGTTTCTTGGTCTTATTCTTTAGACTATCTCAATATGGTTCTTATGTTTTTCAAGTTCTTACTATTTTTCTCTTTTACTTAAGTATTTTTTACCTATAAATATAGAAAAAAAAAACAAATGTCAATGGTTTTTATCGGTAATAATCATTCTCCTTATTTTTATCACAATGTAAACGAGATTATTAAATAATTATTAAATCACAAAGTTACTATATTATATTAAAAACTACGTGATTGAAAAGTTAAACTATAAATGAAATAGAAATTTATTATAATATATACTAATAAAATATAATAAAATTACAACAACAAACATTAAATAAATACTTTGGACGAAAGATAAATTCAACTTTTCTCCTAAAAAATAAATTTTGAATAAATAATAATCTATTTGTTTAAAATTATTTTAAAAATGATTTATATAGTATTTTAGAATTTTTATATTGTTTTGGATACATTTTTATTATGATATTTTTAGAAAGGAATTTTAAAAATAAAATTTCAAATAAAAAATTATTTTTAATAATTTATCTTAAAATAGTATTTTAAATATTTTATCTATTTATTACAGTTTTTTTCTAAACAATAAAATTTTAAAAAATGATTAAGAACTATTTTGATAACCTTTTATAAAAATTGTTTTTAAGAGATTTATTTTTTTAAAAAAGTTTATATTTAAATATCTAATAGCAAATATTAAAATTACTTTTTAATCAATAACAAATGAGTTTGAGACAAATTCTATTATTTTAAAATAAATTATCAATAAAATTAATTTTATAAGTATAAAATTAATATTTCTATAATGAAAAATCTAAACAAAAAATCCAATAGTAATCATTAAATGTAATAATATTACTGAACTTTCTTCTCCGATTCCACGTTAGAGATAGAAACATTAGGTGATTATAAAGTTTAAACCTTGAACTTTGAAGTAGTTGCGATTTCGGAGTCAACGAAAACGCGAAGAGTAAGAGAAAAGGCTGTGACGCTGGAGGGCGTGACTTGCCAAAAGCATCAATGACAATTTATTATTTTACAGGTATTGTAAGCTTTTCTTACAAAGTTGTCTGTGTCTTTTAGTTATTAATTTTTTTTTTTCAATTTATAAATATTAATATTATTAAATTAAAAATTATATTTTAAATTTAATAATATATTTAACATTTTGTTTACATAAAAAAAAAATTGGAAATCCCAAAAGCTATGAAATACAATTATCACATGTTTCCTAAGATATATTACTAAATTAAATGTAATACCGATCATGCTAAAAATAATTTTTGTTTTTTTATTATTGGTGTTATTTTTATTGAAATAAGTGATGTTATTACTACTATTTCATAGTGAAGTTTATGCTACTATTGCGATCGTCCATCTTAAAAGTTAGTTGTTAAGCCATCTTAAAAGTTGGTTGTTAAGCGTATAATCTTTTAATGATTAAAATAATATGTCATATAAATTGAAAACTACATGCAGTTCCACATCTTTCTTAGAAGACAAATGCAATTCTACATTTTTCTTTTTTCGTATGGAAGATAAGATGTGTTCTAATAAGTTTGTTAACACTAATTTTTACGTATGATGTTTTATTTAGTGGAATTTATCTTTGCATTGTATTTGGAAAGAATTTTACTGTAATTGTTATAGTATTTTTTTCCTTCTATTTTAGTTAAACATGCGAATTATGTTATTACGGCTGCACTATTTTTCTCTTCAGTTTGACTTTATTCCTTTCGATTTTTCAAATAAATTTTTTAATGAAAAAGTGTTATCTTGTTTGTTTGAGTTTTGACATAGTCGTACAAATTTTTGTTTTTCAATTCTATCATGTGATACATATCCAGTCTAATTTTTTGCTAAAAGAAGACAACCATTTACTTTGTCATATTAATTACAAAAATTGAAAATTTTACAATTATAATAAATAGAAAATCATCATTAATATATTTATTTTTTTAGCAAAATAGTAAAGATACGTCACATAATTCAATTAACATTTCAATAAAAAAAATTAACATGCATAAATTGGAAAATGGTCTATTTAAAAAAACAAAAACAAAATTAACATTTCAACTATATTAATTTTTCATTTATATCACAAAAACACGTATAAAATGAAATAAACTTGTTTCCGTACAATAATATGTAACGTAGGAGTAACGGAGTATATTTATATAGATACACTACAATTTTATTGTCAATATATTCATATTCCTCTTGCTTACACAATCACAAATAATATCATTAGCATTCCTTGTCATTTTTATATATATATATTGAATTCCGTTTCTGTCATGATTTTATTTTCAAGTGTTTATTGTGTTTAACAAATGTTGATGGGTTAAAAAAAAAGTGTCGATGAAACAACTATTGATTGAAAATATCGTATATTTAATTTGTGTTGTACAAGCAATAATCTTAACCAACAATATCGAATATGCCCTTTGACATTTATATTGTGAGACATATATACTAAGTGGTGTGTTTTTTTATTCATGACAAAACATACAAATGTTAACTTTTACCCGAATAGGTGTCACACTCTCACGATATAAAACGCAACAAAAACAGATAACTTTATGTAACTACACTAGCGGTGGTGGGAATATGCTCAACAGTTGTTTACATTGATTTGGTAGATAAAATATATGACTTATTATTCGTTATAGAATTTTTTAGGCTTTTTGCATGACGTTTTT
Organism: Cicer judaicum; assembly: GCA_037974835.1. NCBI lineage: Eukaryota > Viridiplantae > Streptophyta > Magnoliopsida > Fabales > Fabaceae > Cicer > Cicer judaicum. The sequence goes on from JBBPBS010000007.1 coordinate 13,505,474, forward strand.
AAAGATTTAATTTGGTCCATCCGATTGGCCTATTTATAGGCATGCATGTTCGGTGATCAGGCTAAGTTTTATAAAATCCAAAGTATATATAATTTGGTAAATATTATATTAAATCTTTTAAGTGATGTATTTTACAAAGTCTATATATTAACGTGATATTCTACATTTATTTATTCTCATCCATTTGATTGTTGATTAAGTTTATTACTTGTACAAGACGATGATATTCTATCCTATTAAATTGAGCTCTCATCCATTTCACCCGCACCAAACCTAATTGAATACGATAATTTACATATCTTTATTGCTTTTAATAGACCCAAAAATTTAAATTGATTGGATTGTAATGCCAAAATAACATATAGTTAAAATTATTTAATATTTTATAATAAGAATAATTAGATAAAATGAAAATAGAATGAGTAGCAAGTAAAGAAATACATTAAAGAAAGTGTTCTGTCGAAGTCGTTTTCTTCTTTAAAAAAGATTGATATTTTGTGATTCAATGAAGGTCGGTCCATATAAAAGCAAGTTGAATTTGTCCACTGAATTAAATGATAGATATAATTGGGCGGCTGGGCCTGGGAAGGTTAGGCCACAACTATTTTCAATGCATTTAATGCACTTCCTCTTTCAGCACAAATTACAGAAACTGATTTGACAATTAATTTTTAATACGAAAAATACTTGCTTACTAAAAAATAAAAATAAGAGCAACAAAATGTCGTCTTACTTTTGAATGACTCAAACTTAAGCAACTCCTCGCCATCCATCATCGTTAGAAGATTGTGGACCACCGCAACAAGTGGTTTCACATTAAATCATATTACCTCATTCCTTTTATAAGCCTTTTTAGTTTTAATTTTACATATATTATTAAATATAGTATTGTATTTAATATATTTATTTTGTGGGTGCATGTGTTTTAAATATCCATTCTTGTGATCAACTTTGACTTCTTATTTTCAAAACAAATTAGTTGTATCAATAAAATGTATATCTAAAAATTCATAAATAACCATTAGTACATATATAGGTATAGTATTCAAACAGCTGTTAGATTAAATGAGTTTATAAAATTTAAAATGAATTAGATCATATGAACCAGTTTAATCTAACTATTAGAATTAAAAAATGTTTGTCATCATGATTAGTCAATATTAACCATGACCTTTTTTCTAGGTCTAAAGTAAACTACCTATTTTAGAAATGAATTTATCTAAGCACTGGACCAAGGGTCGATATTCAATCTATCAACTTGAAACCAAAAGTCAATTATACATTAGTAAGCAAACCGAATGAGATCATATATGTATGGTATATCTCAATAGTTAACAATAGGCTATCATTTTCATTATACCAAACATGAAGTCATGCAATAACTTGATTCCAAAGTAGAGTTTATTTATATCTAAACTATAAGACATGAGCCAAACACATATTAATATCATTTAAATGAGTATACTTTAAAATAATATTGCTTAAAGTTGAATTTGAAATTTTGTGCCGTCCCTAAGAAATTTGTTAATTGCTGAGGAGATAATTAACAATGTAACGTACGCAGTACTACCCTTATTCTTTTGCTGTTGATAAAAGTACTAACTTGAATTATTGCTAAAAGAAAACTTGGATTGATTTGGACGCGCGGTATTGTTTAGTAATCGTACTCCGGCCCTCAATTTTAAATTGGTGGTTAAAAATTACGTACAGATTGTTTTTTTGACGGGTTCTTATTTATCGATTAAGAAAGAGTGTAATAGCTATGATAGTTTTATAACGTCCTTAACTATAATCCACCATCTTATTATATATGTTTATTTTATAATTATTTTTTTAAAATAACTGCTATATGCTCTATTTTTATTAAATGTACATCAATGTAAAATTAATTTACATTGATAATGCATATACTTTTTCTCTTCAAAGAATTATATAAATTAAGTTTAATTCATATATTTTTTATTATATATTATTTTATGAGTTCTATTTTTTTAATATAAAACTCATCCTAAATATAAATTTTATATTTCAAATAAATTATCTCGAAATACAAGTTAATTTCTTTTTTCTTATAATTTAATTTTTTTTAAATAATTTGTCTTTAATTAAAACTCATTAACCATCTAAATTCAATCAATTATCTTATAATTTCTAAATACAAATATATTTAAATATATATATATATATATATATTAACACAAAATTAACTGTATATACTCTTTTAAAAAATTGGTAGTTGATAAAATATTTAAAGTAATTAATAAAACAAATCTATATAGTGCGTAACAAAAGTATGT
>JBBPBS010000007.1:13509929-13532682 GCA_037974835.1 Cicer judaicum
ATATATATATATATATATATATAAACTTTAAATGATGTTTATTAGACAAAATATTATATTTAACTTTTAAAAGAAAAACAATAAATGTAAATACAAAAATGATAATTTCTAAAAAAATTATTATAAATAATGAAATAATTACTAAATATCTATAAAAGAGTTTGGATGTATTACTTTTTCAATTTAGTAATTATACATTAACAATAAAAATAATTTTACACCTTTCTATTATTGAAATAAATTATTCTATCATATAAAATAAGCGTATCTTTTTTCTTTTGTATATATGTTTTTTAAGAACTTCTTTCTCTTATATTTTAGAAATACTTTTGTTACAAGAAACTTTTAAGTTTAAGTTGACACAAACTTTATGTCGCTATCGTGTTTAAAAATATATTTATATTAATACATCATCCTATGCGAAAAGTGTGCTTTTGCTTCCTCCATCATAACTAATCTACCACGTTGAGACAAATTAACCTTTAAATTAAATAATATAAAAATGCAGACAATAAACAATATGCAAAGGCAAGTGTCAAATAAAATAATGATTACAGATTATAAAAAACAATAAAATATAAAATTAAATTAATAAAAAAGCATAAGAAGACACACAAAAGGAGAGCAGGTTATTCTGTCCACAAAGCAATATTTTCCAGAAATCCTTGCAACCGATAGTAGTTTGATTTCCTCCATCCATCAATTCTCCGTTTACTAGAAATTCTCTCCACTTCCGTATCTTTCTTTCTCTTCTCTTGTGCAACAGTAAAACTAAACCATTTTTTTATTTTCCGTAATACACCGATAATATTAATAATTAGGATGAGTAGAATATAATAATATTACTACTAGGATATACTTTTAGTTAAAATTAAATATAAGTAGTACTTTGCTTAATTGATTCATGCGCTTGGTGTGTGACCGAAAAAAGGGTTACTTTATTTATATTAACCGCGCTCTGTGTATTGAAAAGGAGAGGGAGACAATATTATTACGTTTGTTAATTAATTAAAGATGGAGATAGAAAGAAAGAAAGAAGAAAAACGGGGAGAGAAAGAGAAGTTGATGTTCGTGCGTGTGAAGTGAAGAAAGGAAAGGATCTGATATTTCCTTTTCGCGTTGAATTACGAAACACACTTTTTGGGGTCACACGCAGCGGAAGGAAAGAAAGAAAGAAAGAAAAAAAAGTGAAGAAGGGTTAGAGTAGTAGTACTATTATAGAGAAGGTGGAAAAAAAATAAAATAGAAAGGAGAAAATTAGATCCCAGATAGATCCATCCCCAAAGGAAAGAAAATAAAAAGGAAAGTAAAGTTAAAAAGTGGCTTAAAGCAAGTCTAGTCTAGTACCCTATATTACTTACTTTCTTCCATTTTTCTTTTTCATTGTTTTTTTGTGTTTGTTGTAAAAAGCTTGTTTTGATTGTTTTTGCCTTTCTCTTACAAAAATGTTAATTTGTCTTCTATATTGAAAGAAAAAAAGTGTTCTTCTTATCTTATCTCACCTCTCCACAACACACTAATTTCATTTTCTCTCATAAAGTCAAGTAATAACTTAACTACCCCAGAAACAACACACAACCTTCATCAACTTCAATTTTAATAACTCAAAAATCAAATTAAATCAATTAATTCTTTCTCACTATATTGTTTTGACTTTGAATCGATATCGAGTTGCATAATTCAACTCGTGAAATGAGAGCTGGGTTAAGTACAATCCAACAAACCCTAACGCCGGAGGCGGCTAGTGTTTTAAATCATTCAATCGCCGAAGCCGGACGGCGAAACCACGGCCAAACAACGCCACTTCATGTGGCGGCTACGCTTCTAGCGTCACCTTCAGGATTTCTCCGGCAAGCGTGTATTAAATCTCATCCGAATTCATCTCATCCTCTTCAGTGTAGAGCTTTGGAATTATGTTTCAGCGTTGCGTTAGAACGGTTACCGACGTCGCAGAATACGGCTCCGTCGGCGATGGAACCGCCGATTTCGAATGCTTTGATGGCGGCACTAAAACGCGCTCAAGCTCACCAACGACGCGGATACCCTGAACAACAACAACAACCACTTCTCGCCGTGAAAGTTGAATTGGAACAACTCATCATATCGATTCTCGATGATCCAAGTGTTAGTAGAGTGATGAGAGAAGCTAGTTTTTCTAGTCCTGCCGTGAAAGCAACGATTGAACAGTCTCTTAATTCTATTCCTCCTCCTTCTCCGGCTGTTAATTCCAATCCTATTATCGGATTAGGATTCCGGCCGGGGATGGTTACACCGGGAGGAGCGCCGGCGAGGAATTTGTATATGAATCCGAGGCTGCAACAGGGGGGTGTAGGAGTTCAATCGGGACAACAGAGGGGTGAGGAAGTAAAACGTGTTGTGGATATATTGATGAGGACGAAGAAGAGGAATCCTGTATTGGTTGGTGAATCGGAGCCTGAAGTTGCTATTAAAGAAGTATTGAAGAAGATTGAGAACAAGGAATTAGGGGAGGGTGCTTTTAGCAATGCGCACGTTATTCATTTAGAGAAGGAGATACCTTCAGATAGAGCTCAGATACCTGGGAGGATTAAAGAGTTAGGGGATTTGATTGAGTCTCGGTTGGCGAATTCGACCAGTGGTGCGGGTGGTGGTGGTGGGGGTGTGTTTATCAATTTGGGTGATTTGAAATGGCTGGTAGAACAGCCTGTTGGGTTTGGTTTGGGTAACATGCAGCAACCGGCGCTTGCGGAGGCTGGCCGTGCTGCTGTGGCGGAGATGGGTAGATTGGTTGCCAAGTTTGGGGAGGATGGTGGTGGCAGGCTTTGGTTGTTGGGTACTGCTACTTGTGAGACTTATTTGAGGTGTCAGGTTTATCATCCTTCCATGGAAAATGATTGGGATCTTCAAGCAGTTCCAATTACCAACAGAGCACCTCTACCTGGAATGTTTCCAAGGTATTTATTTAATTTGTATACTCTTTTACGGATCTTTTTATTGTTCATAAAGTAATATTGTTCTAACGTTTTGATAATTGAAGGATGAGTATAAGTCTAGTATTTGATGGAGAAGCTTTAGATCTTCATCTAGTTGTATCGTTTATGAGACAATTTTATTTTTCCACTAGTTTGGTTCAAATGGTCTGTTTTGTTGCAAGATCAATTAACTGGATTTACGTTTATGTTTCTTGTTGGATGGAATGGAGTTGAGAAATATTCTTGACAGAATCAATTATGGTTGAAGTTTAAGAGAATCTTATTCTTATCTGATATGTTAGTTCTGTTTTCCTTTCTTCTTTTTAAAATTTTTCACTAGTTTGCTTTGACTACCCCTCATATTTTGTTTTGAAAGGAAAACGTGGGATGTTCTTGTTTTTAGAGACAGTGTTATAAGACAGGAGAATACTAGCTTGTTGTTTACTTTTGCACTATTGGCTCTATTAGCTTGACACGGCTATGAAACACTATTAACCTGTTTCCCAAATTTGGTATGGCTGTGTGACAATTTTAGTTTCTTGTGTGGTCAGGCTTGGCATCAATGGAATTCTTGGCAACACACTCGAGTCTTTGTCCCCATTAAAGGCCCTGCAAACTACGGCAATCACTCCACTGCAGCGTGCCTCAGAGAATGTAGATCCTACAGCAGCATCAACTTGTTGCCCACAGTGTATGAAGAACTGTGAGCAAGAAGTAGCGGATGTGTTGAAAGAAACTGAGAAATCTGATATTGAACACAAGTCAGATGCCTCTCGAGCGCCCCTTCCACAATGGTTGCAGAATGCTAGAAGTAACAACGATAATGCTAAAGTAATGGATCAGGCCCAGGTAAATTTGGTTAAAACAGTTATATTGCTTGGTAGGTGGGGTTAAGAAATAATAGATGAGTTTTAATTATTGTGTTCTTTTGTCTTTTAATAGAGCAATAGCCAAGAAGGGAATGAAAAGAAGAGGACTCAAGAAATACAAAAGAAATGGAAAGATTCCTGCTTGAATTTACATCCTAAATTTCATCAGCAAAATGTGAGCACAGAGAGGATTGCTCCCACTCCTTTTTCAATGGCTAACCTATATAATGTGAATTTGCTGGGGCGCCAATTTCAACCCAAAGTACTTCCAAATAAAAATTTGGGATGCTCTCTTCAATTGAGCTCGAACTCAATGCCTATCCAGCAATTGGAGTCCACGGTGAGCCCACGGCTAAGTTCAGTAACCACTGAGCTGGTTCTTGGACAAACCAAGCCATCTGATACCGTTCTAGAAGAGACACAGAGAGAGCGTATTAATGACTTTTTGAGTTCCCTGTCTTCTGAGTCACAGGACAAGTTTGATGATTTACAGAGCAAAAAGTTACTGGATGCTGACTCTTTCAAGAGGATACTGAAAAGTCTGTCAGAAAAGGTGTGGTGGCAGCAGGATGCAGCATCTGCGGTGGCCACCACAGTGACTCAGTGCAAATTAGGCAATGGTAAAAGACGGTCAAAGGGAGACACATGGTTATTGTTCACGGGTCCTGACAGAATTGGCAAGAAGAAAATGGCAGCGGCACTTTCTGAACTGGTATCAGGATCCAGTCCAGTAGTAATCTCTCTTGCACAACGACGTGGGGATGGAGACTCTGATGTCCATCACTTTCGTGGAAAAACAGTTATTGATCGTATAGTAGAGACCATTCGAAGGAACCCACATTCTGTCATCATGCTTGAGGATATTGATGAGGCCAACACCCTTCTTCGTGGGAACATCAAACGAGCGATGGAGCAAGGACGGTTCCCTGATTCTCATGGCCGCGAAATCAGTCTTGGAAATGTCATGTTTATCCTCACTTCAAATTGGTTGCCGGAGGACCTCAGCTACCTGTCCAGTGGCACTTCACTAGACGAAGAAAAGCTTGCAAATTCAGCAAGTGGAGGTTGGCAACTGCGGTTATCAGTGACCAAGAAAGTATCTAAACGCAGACCCAGTTGGTTATCCAATGAAGACAGGTCTTTGAAGCCTAGAAAGGAAGTGAATTCAGGTTTATCATTTGATCTAAATGAAGCTGCGGATGGTGATGAAGACAGGGCAGATGGATCACTCAATTCCAGTGATTTCACAGTGGACCATGAAGACAACAATCACAATGGTGGAAGGTCACCCTCAAAACCTCGTGAGCTTCTGGATTCAGTGGATGATGCCATTGTCTTCAAGCCATTGAATTTCGATCTTATACGGCGCAATTTCTCTGCATCCATTGCAAAAAGATTCTCTGCTGTGGTTGGAAATGGGATCTCAATTGAAGTACAAGAGGAGGCTCTTGACAAGATCACAAGCGGAGTGTGGTTAGGCCAAACCACAATAGATGAATGGATGGAAAAGGTGTTGGTTCCTTCCTTCCATCAGTTGAACAAGAACTTCAGTACAAGCACCTATGATGATCACGAGTCTTCACTGCTGGTTAAGCTTGAAGATGATGGCTACTCTGATCGCCGGAGCTCACAGGAGTGGCTACCTGCTTGTGTGAGACTCGCGGCAGAGTAGAGTAGTGGTGATAGTGTTAAGTATGGAATATTTGAATATTGATTGTTAATACACAATGGACATGAGTGGTAATATCCGTTTTTGTTGGTTATAGAAATGTAAATAGATCTCTTTGGAAGGACAAAGTCAAAAGCCCTTTGTAAAATCGTGAAAAACCGTTAGAGGTGAAACAAGGGTCGGTATGTGTCATTTTTCCCCCTTAGAAAAAATTATTTATTTTTTGTCTTATAAGCTTTATAATGTTCTTTTTCCTCTGTAAGCATAGATATATTTATTTATCAATTAAAAGGAGGGTGATTATCAAATGTTAATAACATGGAGCATTGATTCCTGCATTCTCCATTCTTCATTTTCTATCATCTTTCTTGTCATGTCAGTGTATCAAATCCGAGTTAAGTTTAATATTTGATGAAAAATAGATAAAATATATAAAAAAAATGATTTATATATTAAATATTTTAAAATTTTAGATAAATATATTATTTAATTCACTCGTTCTTGTATAATTCTTCATATAACAATCTATTCAACTAATCATTATCCAACATCTCTTTACCTAATCTTAGATATAATTTGTTAAACAAATAGTGGAGAAGTAAGTTGTCTTGATTCAGTTTGGTTGGAGTTATAAGAATGAATAAAATAGACTCTACTTAAAAGATTGTATTTATTCTATAATTATAATTTTAATTGATATTTTTGAAATGATTATAAAAAATTCAATTATTTTTTCAATTTACTACTTTATAAATAAAATAATGAATAAAATAACTATTCTTATTTTCAAATATAATTATTGTTCTCGTATATATATAAAAAAATGATGAAATACAATCAAAGATTGAATATCTAACCATTTATTTAAATTTCTCACAATTTAAAATCAAAATCAAATCAATTATTTGTTTGATAATACGATGAGTATCTCATAATTGCAATAAATTATAACTCATTGTAATTCTTACCAATCAAATTCTAGAGAACTATAATCCAAAGCTAATTGTTATTTTAGTAAGCCATAGTAATTTGCAAAAATTACATGATATAATTTTTGTAAATTTATTGTCACACCAAAGATACACTCAATTGATTTAGAGATATAATGGATAAAGTAAGTATAAAAATATGACCAAACTTTGAATGACAAAAGCGATACAATTCGTAGGACACATATATTGCCGTAGCGCGCGATCCTTACTTGTTAGTTTGCCACCAACTTTGTACATCGGTTCATGAACGTTGTTGCTAATTGCTACTGGCAGCTAAGGAAAAGGGGCCTTACCAAAAACACCCCTACCGACACAAATGAATGTATTTGAGTTGACGTATTTCCTTATTAGTTAGCAAAATAAAACTTGTTAGAAATTAAAAGAATGTATGTTACTAACTAAGTACTTTTTCTGATTACACCAAATAATCCTACTATTAAGACATATTTTTATAAAGATAAAATTGTGAGGGCCGACGATATATCTAATCTATGTGTCATTATTAAAGTTTATGTCTTTGGTTCAAAAGAAATTTAGCCAATCGAAATGAAGATACCAAAAATTGAAAAAATTTATCTAGAACAAAAAATATTACAAAAAAAAAAAGGTTGAATAGATCGATAAACATGGACATTAAACTGATTGTGGAACCGGAATAGTAGCCACCACCTAAAACATATTTTCAACGCTACGTAAACCCATCAATACATTAATTGTAATTTTTGTCTAAGTTGGACTACGATTCGACCCTAAAGTGCAAGTGGCCAAAACAAGACAAAGTGATGCTTGTTTCATGCTTCACATTCATTTCATTCATATTTGCCTATTGTTGAATTAATCGTCTTCTTTAAGACATCAATAGCACATATATTCTCATTTATTTTCATCCTTTTTGTTACGTCTTTTTCTTACATTTCTCGATCTATTTGGATCTCTCTAATTTTTTCAACTCACTAAGGTGCAACTAAACTATTCAACTCTGTCCCTTGTTGCCCAAATATTCTTTTTTCTTCTCTTTCTCTATTTCAGTGCAGGCTAATGATACAATCTTAATTTGCTTAGTCATATTAATTTAACAACCCATGCATCGTTCGTTATAAGATTTAATGGAAAATTAATTAAATATCATTTTTATTTATACTTCACTCTACTTAAAGTCTACATTAATATTTTATAATGATTAGTATATTTGAATATTTTATTATTTAATTATAGAATTTAATTTTTATGTACACTATAAAAATACACTGTTGATAAATTACAATCAACCATGTATATACTAATGATCTAACGAATGTATATAAATTAAATTTTTGTTGCAATAATTTTTATTATAAAATTTAATAATAAGGGTAAATAAATTTATAATAAAATAATTAATTAATCTATATAAATTCAAATATTAGTACATATGACTTATGGCCTATTAAAAGATAAAAAAAACTCCAACTATCAATTTCTGAATTATTCTTTTTGTTTATAATTTATTACATATGCGTGTTTTTTCAACTATTAAAGGATAAAAGATTTGAAAGTGGGGGAATATTTATGAAACGTTTGGTTTTGTCAAGATGCAGAGATAAAACAGAGCAAGAGAAAAAAGGCAGTATGGTGTCGTATTAGTGAAACACATAACTTTACAACTTTATACTTATGTCCGTTCCTCTTGTCGTCTTAGGCTTTTTAGAATGAAAACAATCCATCAACCAACCACTATAATGTCCAATTCTTCTTCACTTCCACCTTTTGCGTTTCCGTTCCAACCATAAACACCATTAATTAATGCATCTATCTAATCTATCTACGGTCGTTGAATCATTTATCCTTTCTGCATTTCTTTATTTAGCTAGCTACCTAGTGTCGCAAGGAAAACGTGTATAACAAATAACTTCACACTCTCTTTACAAATTTCTTATTCTTTTTTAATTTTTAACCATACTAACTCTTTCTAGTAAAAAGAAAAATAAAACTAAACTAATGTCTTCTGTATTAATATACTTGTAATTAATTTACACTATTTTATGTCATTAATAATGAATATAATAATAAAAATATTAATTAATTTTTTTAAAAGATAAATTTATAAAAATAATGTCTAGAAAAATAAATTTAATATTATTATTAATTTTCTTAATATCTATAATTAGATTAATTAAATTTTATATTTAAAGACTACCTCTTAAGTTAAAGTTTATGATTTATTCTCTTTTAACAAAAAAAACACAATCTTATTTTAAAAAATGGGATTTATATATATATATATATATATATAATATTTATGTAGTTTTTAAGAAAATAATTAATTGTATCAACAAAATAAGTTTCATTTATAATATATTAATAAGTGAAAAAAATATATTAATACTTCATTGATAATATAAAAAAAATACAAAACAAGTCAATATTACAACTAAAACATTTTAAAAAGATAGTAATAAAATGTAAAATAAAAAAAGTAGTAATAAAGTATAATATTTAATTATAGTATAAGATGATTGATTTTAAATAAAATGGAAATTGAGTTTAATTTAGTTCAAAACCAATTTAAATGACTTAGATTATATCTCGAAATTGTTCTTATACCACGGTCTTTTCACCGAAAGAGAGGTCCATTTAGGTTGCTACAATAGAAACGAGCCTTCATACTCTTGTGTGACTATGATTATGGATCGATTAGATTGGTTACCTATCTTCTTTTTGGTTTTGTCCTACTTGTTGAGGTTGTAGGAATCAGAATCCTTAACTTTACTGTGAATTTTCCTTTCCAGGAATGAATGGTTCTTGATAGAGGAAAAGGCTTTATATGACAAATCAAAGGAGTTGCTTGATTATAGAAGTTACCCATTATTCGCATGGTCGGCCCAAGGACCAGCCAACCAAGCAATGACTTTGGAGCATTTTATTATACTAACAAGTGCTCTTATTAAATAATCAAAATAGAGAAATAAAAGTTAAATTTTGAATGCAAAACTATCATTTTTTTTACGCTTACAATGTTAGTTTGAATAGTACAATTTTTACTATTGCTTTTTATATATTTGAATTTTTAATAAGTGTGGTAAGAACAATTGTTAATATTTCACTTGTTTTTTAGACCAAGAAAAAAGTCTCAACTAAAATATAGGTAGAATCTCAATAAATAGTACTGAGCAGGTACTTAGTAATTAATTATTTAAATTTTTAATACTTTTTTTTTTAATTATAACATTTAATTAATATTATTTGTATATTTTTAATGTGTCATTTTATGTTATGTATTTATAATATTGATAATGTATAAATAATTAGTAAAAATAGTATTCTATTTATCATTTGTACATATATCTTAATATGTGTAAAATAATTAAATAATTTAATTATTTTAGAATGGATGATTAATGTTTACTCTTTAATTAGATTATCTATCACTTACATTCATTGTAATAATCTTTAGAATAAACTATACTTTTAATATCTAAAAATATATGACGTTGTCATTTTAATATTTGATTTAGCAAAAAAACATAAATTATTTTTCGAATCATCAAAATGTCATTTAGTTTAGTCTTTAACACTATAACAACTATGAACTATTTTGACAATAAATTATATATTTATGAAATTTTTATAATAGTAAATTGTATCTTTTGATAAATATTTTGATAATTTAATAATTAATTTAATTTCTTTTACAGAATTATGACACAATGACAATGTTTTATAAGAAACTAAAACTGTAGTTTATTGTATTTTTTTCACTGTCACTGATAAAATGTTTTTAGTTTATTTGAGTAAAAAAACTAAAATATATCTATGTTACTAGTAAATAAGTTATTTAATTTTTGTCATAATTATAATTATTATACAATTATTCAGAGTTGTTTGCTTATTTAATTGGTGACTTGCAAGGCTTTTAAACTGTATGATGGATTTTCAAGTATAAGCCACTGATGTTTTTTTTTTTTACCGAGTTTCAAGTATATATGTTAAAATTATATTTATGCAATAAGAAATTTTTTATTTTGCTTGTGTATATTTTAAAAAATTATCAAGGCAGTCCATTGTTAATTTTTATTTTATTTCATATAATCGTTAAAATATTAATTTTTTAATAAATTTTGTACTTAAGCTTTTAAACTTGTTCAATAGACGGTTGCCAAGTAAGAATCACGTAAGGCAACCACCTCTCCCAAACTCTAACTTTGTCATCTTTTTTAACGGGATTTTGGTTGTTTGCATAATTGCATTTGTAGAGCCGAAATTATATGTAATATTTCTATCGCAAGTCTTATATTCTAAACATCTTATCATTTTGTTTTACATGACCGTTTACATTATTAATTTTGATGTTATAAGTTTTCTCACAAACTCATTCATTTTTTTATATGTATTATGTAAATATATTCTATAATTTTAAATTAATAAATATTATTTATCTTCATAAAAAATTGTTAAATTGATTTTAATTATTTTACACCAAGGTGATAAAACAACTCAAACTCATCACAAAATTAATGTTATTTTAATTCTACAAATACAAAAAAAATGAATTTCATTATAATTTTATAATTTTAAAAGATCATTTTACTTTATAGAATACAAATAATATAAGAGATTAAATTTAAATTATCTTTAATACTAATATAAAAAAATTAGATCAATAAATATTATTATATTATTTTAAATTTTAAATTAAATATATTTATTTTCTTCGAGTCAACTTTACTATGTATAAACATTTTTAACCAGACGATTGATTGCAATTACAATGGAGGTCACCAATAGAAATTAGTTTGTCAAAAGTTTTGTTGAAATTATAAGGACAGATTGTCGAGTCATAAGCCAATGGACGAGTCAATCAGTTCAATTTTTCCATTAAGGCAACTTTGCTTTGTTGTTATGATGATGATTTGACTACAAGTCTAAATTCTAATCCATTAATATAAATATGTTGGATGTTTCAATTACCCAACAAATCAAAAGGTAGTTTCAGGCTTTCAGCACACAGTTGTTTTTTAAATTAATAACTTTATAGCATTATTTTGAATTAGCGAACCTTTGGTAAACTCTTATTTTTTTAAGAAGTACTTCACCATTTTACAAAAAAAGAAACATTATTTCATTGTCAATGAGGATAATACAAATTTTCTATATAATTTTAAAAGTATATTTAACATTTATTAATATTACTAGTAATACTAAACTTTGAAGTTATTTTAAAGGTTGTTTGACTATGAACAAAATGAAAGATTATTATGTATAGTGTATAATTAATTTTATATATTTGAATCGGAGGAAAAGATGCGATTTGCGATACACTATGATTTCCTTTCTCTCACTTCTCCTCAATGATGTGTACCTCCAACTTTTCATTTTCTTTACCTAAACCCCTATAAAGGCAAAAGGATTGTCTTGGAAGGAAAACTAAAATGAATCAACTTTTTCTTTTGCCTTTTAAAAGCATATGCTGACATCTAAAACTTAATCTTAGCTTATTAAATATTTTATTTTAGTAAGTAAAAAGTTAGGAAGCCACCAAGTAGGGTTGTCAAATATCATTCATTTCTCCTCTTCCGGCCAATGTTAATTAATTAATTAATTTATAGTATAATATAAAGATAGATATTCGTCGAAATGAGATATAAATAAAAGTAATAATTAAAAAATTAATATATTTATTATTATTTATATTTCATTTAAGAAATTAAAAAAATAATTTATAGTAATAATTTAAGAGGCATGGATAATGGAACAAGTAGCCGACGAATTGTAAAACAAGGCTTTTTAAAGTGCTCATCTTTTTATAGATATGCAGGCTTTTTAGAGCACCATGCTTACCTGTCCCCTGATCACTAAGTTTTTATATTAAACCTTTTAATCAACTTTTTTTTTCTTTTAACTTTTCCTCATTGTTGGTGAATACACATTGCCCTAATCGAATTGAGTCTCTTGAGCACCATCACGTTTGCAACTTATCTTGGCAGCACCTTTTCTTTATGAGGTTGATTTTTATCAAATTAAATTTGAATAAATTTTGTGATAATTTTTTAAATAGTTAATGCAATTTGAACTTGATTGGTTATATATTAAATAAATAGTTAATAAAAATAATATGTCTTGCACTTTATTAATCATCAATATAATTTTATTAACAATTAACTTTAATTCATTTAACCATACTTGTTATGTGTAGTTGAGTTATGTTATCTATTTTTAAAAGTTATTGTGAGATTTTAATTGTACAAATTAATAATACAACTGTTTTGAATTTAATTAATTTAAAGTGAAAAGTTATTAAATTAAGTAAATTAAAAATTAATATTATTTCCAAATTGTAATACTTAATAATTATTAATTAATTTATTAATTATTAATATCTCTAAAAGTGACCAAATCATTTAGAGGAGTTTAATTTGTTTTAATATATAAAAAATAAAAATGATCATCCATCCGTAATTTTGACCATATACAATAAAGTAAACAATTAATTTGAGTAGATATATGTATATGCGGTAGGTATATATCTTATATGCTGATCATTTGCTCTATGCATGAGTCCATAATATTTTAATCAAAATATTCTCAGCAAAAGATCATGCAATTAATCAACAAACCAATAGGACAAGCATGTGAGCAACGAGGGGTATCATGGTAAATTAACGTCTCGTAGATTTCTTCCCTTTTTTATGAATGAATAGTATATTGCTTCTTTTTGACATAACTAACGAGACATATAAAATGAAATGTAATAAAACCGCAACCTATAGTTTATCACAAAAAGGTGTAAAGATCATGTCTTCCAACCTAATTAAAATAATAACACGTGTAGTAATAACTAATAAAAGAGAAAAATATCCAGCCTACCTGAGACATTTTGACATTAATATAAAATTTGAAGAGGTGGAACAAGACATATACTAACAAGTGTATAATAAAATATAACTAGTGGAAACATGCTTGATTGGTGATTGAAATAATTATTCAAAACACTGTGGTATGTACAGTTGATGAAGGAAAACATAGAGAGCACAAAGCGTTAGGCTTGCTATTTTTCTTGCACAAAAAATTACTTTGAAATTAAAAGATTTATGAAGAAAAAAAATAAAAAAACAACACATCCTTAACCAAATTCTTTAAGTATATAATAAATTTGAGCTTGATTCTGTATGGATATAAAAAATTTATCTGTAGGAAAGGATAATCTAAGAAAAAAAAGTAATGTAATCATTAAAATAATAATAATAATAATAATAATAATAATAATAATAATTAGGATAAGATATGCCCATAACCAAAATGAGGCAGAAACAATCTAATTAAATGATTAAATGATGGTTGTCACTGTCAGAGTGAATGGGACCGCAACAAGCTGGCTTTTTTGGTCTCATTATGTCAAAAATATCCAAGTGCATCTTTAGTTTCAATTCTATATAAGCCAAAATTAATTCCAGAAACATATAATTGTAAGTTGGTTTTGTTCCCTGTTAGTTCATGTTCTCTTGTTCATGGTATCACGCACTGTTCAGTGTGTTTAATTGTGCCCATGTGCGTGTTTACGAGCCCATTGACTATTCTTTTCTGTCCTTAATTTGCAGCGGGCTTACAGTTTTCAATAACTTTTTTTAATATTGTTAATCACACCTCCCAGTTTTTACAACTCCACTGCATAATTTATTTATATTTCAAACATTTTCTTATATTTTCATCACAATTGTTTGGAGATAATCATCAAATTATTGATATAATAACAAATTTTTATACTTTCCTTTCAGTTGTATTTTAGTCGTCATATTAAAATTATTATTATGAGTATAAATTTTAGTTAAATTTAAGAATTTAACATAGATTAAATTACTAATTTAAATCTTAAAATTAAAAATGTATCCTAAATTGAGACCTTAAATTCGTACGAATATTTCAACAACTCAACATCCAAAATATCGAGTAAACAATTAATTTATGTTTACTTATATTTTTTTAGAAGAAAATTCAACTGTCGATGTCCCTAAAATTTATAAGTTCAAGTTCTTTTCAATCTCTTATTTAAAAGGTGACAAATTTTCACCAAAACTTTTAAAATAATTATTTATTTATTTATTTAAAATCCAATACTCTTTCAATGTTTATCACGAAATTAAAATATAATATTTCAAAAAATATAAGATCAAAATATATTTTAAAAATAAAGAGATTAAAACGACAAAAAGAGAATTTTATGAATTTTTAAAACACTAAAAATATATTAACCTTAAAACTAAATATTTATTTACATTTTTATTGTTATATGCATCATAATAATTATTAAATAAAACTAAAAAGTATGAACCTTCGACTTTTATGCGTTCTAAATACACATAGAAGTTAAAGAAGTTACAGTTTTAAAAATTTAAGAAGATAATTTAAAAAAATTCAAAAAATAAATAAATAACTTTTCTGAAGGCGTGAAGCCGATAATAAAACTAATAGAAGCTCAGTTTAATTTAAATTTAAACATAGAAAAATTAAAATTAATTTAATTGATTTAGATTGAACATTTATATCTATTAGATCATTGATTTTGATTTGGTTGTTTATATATAGTGAGTGCACTTGTGAGTGATAACATGCATGAAGGAGCCTGTAAATATATTTTTTTGGGCCTTTGATCTCGCTAGGACAAAATAATTCATTAATGAAAAATTGACGTTGTATCCCTCAAATTATCCTTGTACCTCCAAATATTTTTTAAAATGTCAAAAATGTCCTCAAAGTTTTTTGACTATTTTACTGAAAATTTAAAGCCAACATTTTCGGTACACAACATAGTTCCGGAAAACTTGAAAAAAAAGTTTTCCGGTACAGAAGAGAAAAATTGTGTACCGGAAAACTTCATCCATAAGATTTCCGGTACAGAAGAGAAAGCTTGTGTACCGGAAAACTTCATGCCTAAGTTTTCCGATACAGAACAATTTTTTTAAAATTTTATTCTTTAGTTTTTTTAATTTATTTTTTTAATTTTCTTCTGTACCGGAAATGTTTCAATCAAGTTTTCCGGTACAGAACAGTGTTTCTTCTATACCGGAAAACTTAGGCTCAAGTTTTTCGGAAGTTTAAAAAATTTTCACTCACATCTTAGTTCTGAAAATGTGAATATCAAAATTTTTGGAAATTTTATTATATATACAAGGGCAAAAATGTCTTTTCACGCCTAAAATGGGGGTATAGGTATAATGCAAGGGGTACGGGGTAAAATTTCCTTCATTAATTGATCTAATTCTTCGGTTCATAACATTTGAGTAATTGAGTGGCATGCACTGTTCAGCCCAATTCAAATTGAATTGGTTGGATTACAAGTGAAACAATGTGAAAATGTGATGTATTTCACATGTTCATTTGGGGAAAAAAATTTACACCAACTAATAATATTTAAAAATGTTATTTGGACATAATTTTAACATAAATATACAGTTAAGATATCTTATGTATTGTTTACCGCATTACCGTATTTATAAGGTGAACAGTTATTTTTTTCTTCTAAAAAAATTATATTTTTTTTCAATTTTTTTAATAATTGAAAAATATTTGTGACATATATAGATTTATATTATTAATTACTTTATAATACTTAATGAAAAATATTTGTGACACATATATTTATATTGTTAAATTTGTAGCACAAAGCAACTCAAATTAATCCAACAACTGTTGTTAAGTCATGGGCATATCAATTGCAAGCCTTAAAACAAATCAAATAGTAATTGTTCTTACGACTTACACTTTAAATTGCCAAAACAGTAAATATGAAGACTCTTCTTTTTTATGAGTTAATCATGAGTCGTCTCCTATGATGAAATAAGTAAATTAATTATTTTTAGTTAATAATTTATTTTATTGTTATATTAGATTAATAAATATTAATTATATTTTATCTTATTATTAGGTTGAACGTTTTGTTCTGAATTTAAATTCATGATCTTATAATTACGTGAGTTAATTATATTAGAATTTATCGTCAAAAATAAATAAAAAAATGTTTATTTAAATCGTATCCAACTTTTAATAGATCAGACTATAGTTTTTATAATTGAAATTGTAATGTCTCAAATTTGAGACAAGACGTAAAATTTAACGATTTTAACATTTATTAGTTGAATTTAAATTTAAAGACAATTTTTTAAAATTTAGTGGAGTTGAACTCAACTATTAAAAAAGTAAATAG
Source organism: Cicer judaicum (assembly GCA_037974835.1). Lineage (NCBI taxonomy): Eukaryota > Viridiplantae > Streptophyta > Magnoliopsida > Fabales > Fabaceae > Cicer > Cicer judaicum. Next base: position 13,526,588 of record JBBPBS010000007.1, read on the forward strand.
TAAAATTAAATTATAAGATGAAATTCTTATTTATAAAGTCATAAATAACACACTATGATCTTAATCTTGTATTTAATATCATATTATTTTTGAATAATTATAAAAATCGAAATATAAACTATCAATAACATCTCCATCTAAAATGTTAATTATAATATTGAAAATATATAAATCACTCATTTAAAGTCGAGGTGCATGTATCACACATAGATGATTGTTGATCTCATGTCACATCTCACTTATTTGTATGTGTGTGAATATAAACTTATTTTCCAAGGGCTTGGTATTCAAATATTTATATTTAATTATTATGATTATTATTATAAATAAATAAAAGAGTGAAGTTGTATTATAATTTTTAGAAAACTGTGAAATTTAATTTACTTTAAAATAAAATTGAGACAACTTAATTTTTATCTAGAATATCGTTAAAAAAATAAACAATTAAATTATTGATAACAATTATATATAAAAAAAAAACAATTTGGCCCCTATAATACAAATTAAAAATATTTAAATAATTTATTCTTCAATAAATAATCCATTTTTTCTTTTTCTTCTTTAGTATTTAAACAAAGTCATTCAACAACAAGAGTTTTTCAACAAAATATCAATAGTATACTTGATAATTTTAAAAAATGTCATATGAATTTATTTTATAAAAAATCACAATTACAAAAGCTGAACGAATAAAAACTATCATTAAAATTAACTTCAACATTAACATTGAACATTTTTAAAAAATCACAACATTTGACATTTTTGTAACCAAAAAAAAATGACAATTCTAAAATAGATTCATAAAATATCGTTTCAACAATGAACCAAAAATAAAATATATGTTACTTATATCTATGTAGATAATGGTTGTTTTGATGCTAAACAGAAAAAAGAATAAAAATTGGTGAATGATAAAAGAAGAAATTAATTAGTATCTTTTTATTTTGTAGGGATTAAATTATCTATTTTTAATTACTGTGTTATTGTAAAAATCAACTATAATTTATTTAATTTGTGGTAGTGAAAAATGATAGTTGTATTTGTATAAAATTTATCTCTTTTAAATTATTGTCAAATAACTTATTGTTGATTTTCTTTCAATAATTTATATATGAATTAAATTATTCCGATTTTAATTTTAGAGACTAAAAATTTCTCTAAAAATTACTTTTATTTTTTCAGGGTCTAAATTGAGTGCATAAATTTTTTAAGGGACTAAAATAATCTTCCATCTAAATAAAAATATGTCAACAGTGTGCATCTAAAAAATTACTTTTATTTTCAAGGATGCATTCAAACATCTCTTAAAAATTCAAAAAAACAAGAAAAACGTGGTAGGATTTATTTTTCTTCTCCTATACAACGGGATGCATGCGTTGAGTTACCAATATTTCAATTGGTCGCAACTCGCAACTCAAAATTAATATATTTTGAATCGAAATTAATGAACAATTTCAAGCATTTGTAGTAAACGTCATTAGAAAGCAACAAAGTTTTTCATGGCTCGGACCACCAATACTGTAAATGAACCTCAAAATATTAATAGTTATTGTTATGCTTGCAATGTCTTTTAATTTCATTTTTTTTTTTTACATATTCTAAACATTAGACATGATAATTCAAACTTCGAATTGATTCTAGATTGCTATTTGTGTATGATCACAAGACTTTAGACACATAAAATAAATTAAAAAATAAAATAATTAAGTAATATATTTTGTTTAAATAATTAAATAACGTGTATTTTATGTGTTTGCGCAAATAATTTTATTTGTGGTTTTGATATATAATATATATAATTCTCACATCACTAAACATCAGGCAAACTGCAACGCTAATTTTTTTCAACTAGCTAGAGGACCATTTTGAGTCAGCGTGTCATTACTTTTGGATTTTTATCGTTTCTATCTTTAACAAAAAGTGGTTGAGTGAAAATTACTGCCATTTAATTTATTTCGACATGTAACTAGAATTAAAAAAAAACGTGTGTTACTATATATATAAGGAAATATAGATAGAAACATGTACTCACTTCATGTCACATCAGTAAAAAATTATTTCAAGATAAAAATATTTTTAATTTTAAATATATTAATTATTATTATTATTATTATTACTATTATAATTTTACTCTCTAGCTAATTTATATTATTATTTTTAAAATATTATATTCAATTTTGTATATATGATAATAAAAAAATAAAGGTAATTTTATAAAATTATTATTTTTTAATATGTGTATAAAGAATAAAAATCACCCTCATTTGTGATGGAATTGGATGGAGTACTTGTGAAAACGTGGAAAAAAGTTGTTCACTAAACCAAACCGTATTAAAGAGCAATGAATTCATTGTATTATTTCTTATATCGTATACATAAAATATTGAATATGAAAAAGAAAAATATTATATCTCTATAGATCAATAATATTTTATTTAATTAAATAAATAGAATATAAAAATATAAAAAAGTATAATAATAAGAATATAAATAATAATATATAGTATTAATATGAAATAAAATTAAAATATAAAAAATGTAAAATCAAATTATGAATTTCAAAAAATTCATAATATAGAAATGTAGTTATTACAATAAAAAAATATTGTTGTAATATTCTAGACTCACCATGTACATACTCATCACCCAACCCCAATCACTCACTAGTGTAAAATTTACCTTTGTTAAGTTGATTAAAATTGATTTAACAAATCAATTTTACGTTTCATTTAATAAGATAATATAACAAATATTAAGTTGTTATTTTGATTTTGAAAACCGACTTAATAAAGATTTTAGTTGAGTCGATTCCTTTAATCCGACTCAAAACTTATATTTTGATTCCGTAGTATAAATAACAAAAAATCACATTTATTAGAAACATTATATTTGTTAAGTTGGTTAAATAATAAACCGAATTTACAACGAATTTGTTAAATAAGTCGATATACAAAACCGCGTTAAGATCGTATTTATAAACTCGATCCACGTATGTCCATAATTTATATCAATCCACAAAACCAGAATTTTAATATATAGCTCTATTACAAAATATTGCCCATAAATCAAATTTTTATACCAAATTAATATATAGGATCTATTACAAAAATAACTCATTAAAAAAGTTACATAGAGTAGTGTGACAAAATTCAAACTTTGCCATTTTGCTTCACAAAATATCATCTATTAATAGAGTTAGTATCACACACCTATTAATTCTAACATTGTTATCTGCTTCCATCAATTCAAGAATGAAATCCACAAAACGTTCTTAAACGTCTTATACTTGATCGTTATTGAATTTGTTTGGGTCTCCAAATACCTCAAAATATATTGAAATAAAATTAAATTATCATATCCACGTATACACAAAATTCACAATTAACTAATACAATTTGTTGAAAAATTATATTTATTACATACCTATGTCTATGAATCAACAATATCTATAAAAATAATAGTTAATATATGTATCATAATATAATATCCACAACGTAAATATATATATATATATATATATATATATATTAAATGACATTATGATAATCAAATAATCACTAAGCTATGTAAAACACATCACAAAATTCATATACCGAAAGTAAATTAAATACATACAGAATTAAAAAAAAAAGTATACAATGGTTAAATTATTATTATCATAGTAATTTGTCACTTAATTGACAAGTTAGAGGCAAAGATTTCAAGAAATTTAATAAACAATAGTAAATTAATAAGTTAATTGTTTTATGTTGATGGGTGAGTTAAGAGATGTGAAATGTGTAATAAAAAAGAAGTCTCGAATTTAAATAAAAAGTAGGTCTCTATAATTTAATGACTTTTTGCAAAAGTGGTAGGAACAGAGTGTTGGAAGTAAGTGGAAAAGAAAACCAGAATAGTAGGAGAGTGAAATGGGAAAGAACTAGGCCTCTCTAATTATCAAGGTCATATTTTCATTAATTGCTTGAGTTTACACTTTACACTCATCCTTATATTATGCACTAACATTTGCTACTTATTCAAGTGCACATTGAAAACAATATATCCTTCTAACACATTAATATTCATAAGTAACTAAGACGTATTTTTGCTCTTAATTATTATACATGTGTCCTTGTGAAATCTGATGTGATACTACTATATGTTAAAAAATGCAATTTCTAATGTCTATCTAGTTCATAAGTCAAAACATAAAATTCTTATATATGTTTTTGTGAAAGAATCACAAAAATTAAATTAAAAAAATTATTTACATTCTCAATAACATTTTCGTTACAACCCACCATATTCTCGTTACCAGTCTGTTAATGTTAACTATATTGCAAATAAAACATAACTATTGACACATTCTATTGTGGATATATATAATAAATTTATCATAAATCGAAAAATTTATCAAACACATTATTAGAAGATATTGAATAAGTATATCCCTGCATGCTACAATATTGTAGCATCGCCCCTGCCCATGGTTTAGATATCATATATGCTGGAAAGTTACATGATTCCATTTATACAAAAATAAGGACATTTGAAAGTGTTATACGTGCTACTCAAATTAAAGATTTTGAAGTTCATCAATAGTTGGTTGCGTTCGAATCAAGTTAACTAAATGTTAACTGCTTCAATTGGTTATAACTGTTTATCTTATGCTCATGTATGTCATTGACTTGTGTATATAATACCTAGATCAATTCTGTAGTTGAAATGAATGTTGAATTTAGAATTGCAATTTTAATGAGAAAAATTGCAAGGAAGAAAAAGAAAAATTGAGAGTTAGTTTCTTGATTCAACATGATTTATTGAACAAGAAAGTTTATAATTTTTCTAATATATTAGTGAGCATTTCAAGTCAAATTTTGTTTCTCAGATATAAGAATTTAATTCTAATTGAGTAAACAATTTTGTATATTTATTTTGCAATTTTTTGTTTCTATTTCAATTATGCCTTTTTTTTTTCTTTCTCTTTTTTTTGGTTTTACAATCAAACTTCATCAGCTTGGTTATATCTTATGGGCAATTGATCAAGAATATTCATAACAGAAAGCATTGATCTTGTTTATGAAGTACTCCCTCCTGTTTTTTATATGAAGCAAAAAGGTAAATGTTTTGTATATCAGCAATGATCTAATATGTATGAAAAAATACTTGTTTTTAACGAAATATGACAAATACTTTCAATAGTGATCGGAGCCATGAAATTAAAAAAGTTTGTGTTTATTATAATTTTTTAGAAATATGTTAGACCATCTTCGATTGAAGGATCCTTGCCTAATAAGTATTGGTAGAAAATAAATCTTCTCATTAGAGAAAAAAAATGAGTTGATGTTTATTGAGAAAGTAACTTTAATGAGACATTTAGGTTGTTTATACGTCTATGTTGTTTGTAAGACGTAAGAGATATTTGGAGATTAAAATGAGACATCTTATTATGTTTATACATCAAATCATATATATTTAATCCAACAAAATATGGGGATCACTGTTGAGGATGCTATAAATGGGTGACAAAGGCTTTTGAATCTATAGGTTGTGTATTAGAAGGAAAGTGATATTTGGATATCCACACCCATGATGTATATCTTGATAGAGAAAGAAATGGAGAGAGCGAGGGATAGATATAATATATGGTGGTATCATACAAATAGAAATAAAGAGAAAATAACATCCTGAAAGAATATTAAAGAGTTATGGTGTTTAAATATAATCTAAAGTGATTTATATATATAATATCTTTATTTGAGATATCTAAAATATATAATAGAATTATTTAGCTACTTATTCATTTTTTTTTAATTTTGATTTTATTTATTTAGTGTTTGTGAATTTTTTGAATCTAGACTTTGTTTGGTAAAATTAGTTGAAAATTGATAGTTTATAGCTAACAATAGATAGTTTTTAACTTATAGTTGACAGTTATTAAATTAATTAAAGTGTTTAGTAAAATTAACAGTTGAATTAACTTAAAAATATAAAAGGACATTCTAAATTAAAATAAATTTTATCAATGCTTAAAATATTTTAAAACTAGTAAGATTTGTCAATTTGAAATATTTTGTTTATTTTTATTTATTTAAAATTAAATAAAATAAATAAAT
>JBBPBS010000007.1:13545237-13578514 GCA_037974835.1 Cicer judaicum
TAAATTTCTTTTACTATTAAATTTAAGTTCACCATTGAATTAAATTAAACATAATATAAATTATTAATTTAATGATAAAAATAAATTTATATATAATCTAAAATTATTTTATTTGTATATGTTAGACAGAGTTAAATTTGGATTTTAAAATGATATTTAAAATTATAAATTAATAAAAAAACAATGATCAAAATGTATTTATTTCAATTATATTTTATCATTTAAATTTTAAATAAGTAAGAGACAATATATAAAATATATAAAATAGTGAGTTGAAAAATATGCTATTATTAGCGTATCTTATTTATTATTTACTTTTTTAATTAAAAAAGTTAAAGTAAAAAAATGATAACTCAGACTAAAGTAAAAATTATCTTGTTATACTTATATTTATATGTATCTTCTTTTAATAATATTAATTGAGATTGAACTCATATTTTTTACTATTAAATTAAATTACTGAAGTTTTTATTTGAGTATTGGTTTGGTTGGATTATGATGATGTATGAATGTGAAAGAATATGACATGGTATAGAAGAGGTAGATGAATTGGCAGTAGTAGCCACACCCACATGGTTCTCTTCTCTGGCTAAGGAACGTGGCGTGTGGGTGTCGTCTTATCCATATGGACAACTTTGACTGCCAACTTGGCATCCACGTTTCCTATATTTGCACTACTCTTTTCATCATATACCTCTCATCCCAATTTTACTGTCTTCTTCTCTGTTTACACGCAGCTTTCGTATATAAAATGGGTCGCAATAACAAGTGATTTAAAGTTATTTGTTAAAAAAATAAAAAGATAAGTTTTATTTAGAAGAAAATAGATTTATAATTATAATACATACTATATAAAAGAATAAAATTGATAAAAATTAACTATTTTATTTCTTTTTCTTTTATAATAAATATCATTTTTATAAAATATAATTGTCTTAAAATAAATTTATTTCAATTTTTAATATAATATTAATTATTTTTTAATATTAACCTTTAATAATTATATAATTTACAAATATTATTGTATTTCATATTAATTACAGTAAAAAAATTTGTGAATAATTAAGATGAATAACCTAATAAAATAAATGTTATTTTTTAAAATATGTTAATATTAAATCACATTAATTATGAAACTGATGAAATATTTTTGTATTTTTTTAAAAAGAAAAATGCTATATTTTGTTGTTGAAGAAAATGATAACAAGACGTCGAAACGGAACACCGAAAAATGGGTGAGGTAGTTTAGATTTGCACCGCTCTGTCGGAATATGCATGAAACTGAGTGGGGTCAATTAAAAGATCACATGGCATAGATGGGCCCCACTTTATCTACAAAGTTATTATTGCTTCAAAAGGTAACCATTCACGTGGCCGGCATATGATGTTCTATCTCACAGGCTATAGCTGCAACTTGGGACCCATCAATTCCTCTCTGCACTTTACTCATTAAGACTCCTACCGTATGTATGTATTCTTTTCTACCTTTTTTTTACATATATTAAAAACGGGAAATCCACATGTATATTTTTTTTTTTATATTTATCTAAATTGCCATACTTCTAATAAAAAATATCACATTGTCTTACTTTTTTCTCTATACATAGTCGCATGCACATGTTACGATCATCAATTTTTTTACTTTTCAAATGACTTCATAAGGTTATGCTGTTTTTTATTTTTTGATTTTTTGTAATTATTATTAATTCTATTTACTATTATTAAATAATTTAAAAATAATAAAAACATTTAAAAATTCAAAATAATATTATCAAAAATAATAATAATAAATTAAATAGCATTATAAATTTAAATAATAATAATAATAAGAAAATTAGATTAATACATTAAATTAAAAATATATTAAATTAAAAGAAAAAAAATACATTAAAAAAAAAGAAAAAAAAAACTACAAACAAAAAAATACATGAAATTAAAATTAATTATTTTCATCTAAATGTCCGTCAATTCCACATCTAAATTATTTTATATATTATTAATTTCAGAATTATTCTAAGGATAAATTGAAATGTCACTGTCATGCCAACAAAAAACCGAACGAAGTCATATTACCATATTTACAACAAGCTGGATTTGGTGAAGTGATCAAACTTGGAAACTACAAGATCAATGTCAGTTTGATTACTGCTATGGTTGAAAGATGAAGACCAGAAACTCATACTTTTCATCTCCCGATAGGTGAGTGCACAATAACATTAGAAGAAGTATACTATATTTTAGGATTAAATGTGTCTGATTTTCTGTTAGCGGTTCAAATTTTGTGAATGTTAAAGATATTTGTCAAGAATATTTAGGAGTTATCCCATCCGAATGAGTAACAAAGGGTAATTTTAGTGATTGTAACATAAACATGCAACTATGTATAGGAAAGAAAAATTATAACAATGTGGTATTTTTTTTAGAAGTGGGGCAATTTAAATTAGTGAAAAGATATACATATAGATTTCTCTATTAAAAACATATCATAAATAACACAATAGGCGTAACAGTTGTGTATATAACTAAGTCATTAAATATTATTTAATGAATTTAATTAAACATAAACTATTTGAGAGAATTCAACAACAAAAGAATAATAGATAATGTAAGACTTTATTTGTCTTAGTTTGCTCCTAGTCATTTTGTTAAGGAAAAGTCATTTAAGTAGAAAATTAAGAATAATTGAATTTTAAATAAAGAGACGAGAAAGAAAACTCTTAATTGTTGAATGTGAGTTGACTTTTTTTACCGTTTCCTTAACGTAAGATTGGAGTCTTTTAACTAAAAAAGTTATTTGGAGTACTTTATTTATTTCTTAATCTAACTTTGAAATATTATTGTATAATTCATCTGAAAATTCATAGAATCAATGACAGTATCAATTCAAATAATTTTTGACTTTGTACGAAATTCTGACAACTAAAATATTAATTTGATCATTAAATCCGTAAAATATTTTTTAAATTTGGCATTGTTAGTGAAAGACGAGAATGTAATTTTGACAACTAAAATTATCATCAAATTTGTAGGATTCTATCAAAATGATTGCTAAAAAATATGAAGATTCATATTCCAATCCAATCAAACTCTTTAAAATGTTTCACAAAATAATTCTTACGTGAATGTTTGAAACTAAATGTTTTGGAAATGTAAAATAAATAGGACGATTATAGTAAAGATATTTGTCCCTAAATATAAACTTCTTTTTATATTGGTTGTTGATACAATGATATGTTTATTTCCAAATATATTCTTTATTACTACTATTAATTTGTATTAAAAAAACAAAAAATAAACATTAAATATTTATATATAAAAGATAATTTAATAATAGCTATACACACAATATACACATTAATTATTCTACCAAAATTTTCCATTACATGAAATATATAAAAATGAATTGTGGGAGTAAATACATTAATATTGTTATATTAATCTTTTTTTGACAGCCGATGTGATAAGTTTTAAGATCCTTCTCTAAATATATTCCTACATAATTTTTTAAAATCTTTGAATTTTTCATAAATTATACTAAAAAAAATTTACTTTTCGTAAAAAAATCATCTCATTTAGTAATATTTGAAGTGATTGAAAATTTAAAAATAATTAAAATTTTAAACAATTTAGATATTTCAATTGTATTTATGTTATATATAAATTTTGTTGATGGAATAAAACAATTGTTTATATAAAGTTGGATCAACTTTATAAATTTCAAAAAAAATTAGACAAAAACGAAAAATTAAAAAATGAGTTGAAATTAAAATTTTAAAAATTGAGGGTCCATTTTGAAAATTATGAACATTTTAGAGACTAATATGTAAATTTTAAAAATTTTGGGATAAATTTGCAAAAAATTGAAAAATATAAAAAAAATAAAATAAAAAACATTGCAACTATTTTTCATGGTTCTGAAATTATGCAAAATCACTAGCCGAAAATAAAAATATTAATTTAGCATAAAATAAATGGAATTTTAAACAAAAATAAATGACAATAGTAAAAAGAAATATAAAAATACACGCATGTAGCTAAGCCATCCTAATTGTCAAAGTTTAATAATCAACATTCTTTATAGCCCACCAAACAAAATGGTTTGAAACATATTGTATTGTCTGCCAACTATTTCCGATATGGCGAAACAAAAAGTTCCACTCTGTTGATTCCTTTGAGTTGGTCAGCCAATCACGCTTTCTTTCCAATTAAGCAGAAAAATTTGATTAAATCTTTGTTTTAGTCTCTTAACGCGTGAGTCAATGATCAATATAGTTTATAAATGTAATAAAACAAAGTAAAAATATTTTATTACGAAAGACAACTTTAGAAATAAATCATATGGATGGAGGATCGGTAAAAGTTATTAATAATATTACAGCACCGACCTATAGAGAATAGTAACATTTTTTTTTTATAAGAATAAGAGCGATTAAATATAATTATATGTTTTTTTATTCAACAATTATATAACATTAAATATATCTCAATGTAAAATGACAAATATTACATAAATAGTATTCCCTCCATTTCATAGTTAATATTACTTTAACAAAAATAATCTGTTCCTAAATAATTATTATTTATAATTTTTAATATAATTTTAATTATTTTTTTGTACAATTCTTTATAGATTATTATATATACAAATTATAAAATATTATGATATTTTGCATTGACAATGGTGAAAAATCTATCAGTTATTAAGATAAGTAATTTTGTAAAATAATTTTTTTTTGTTTGATAATGATTTTATTTCTTTATATGTACACAAAATTTTTAAATTACATTCATTAAAAGACATAATTAAGGAGTAATAATTAAGACTATTAGGATTTTAAGAGATAGATCAAATCACCCGAGGCCATATTTAATGTCTCTAAATATGTTTATGTCTAATATTAATATATTTTTTTTTAATTCGATACAAATGATACGAAGTACAAAATTGTCTTAAAAAGTTTAATTTAAAAGTTAAATTTATTAAAAAAGAAAAATATGATCTCTAATTTTTTTCTCTCATTATGATTATTTTTCTTAATATTCTCTCTCCTCTTACACTACAATTAATTTTACCGTTGCAATAAGTGTTCTAAATATATTATGTAATTTTAACACATTCAATAACTATGATAATAATAATGATTAACACAAATTCCAAACATTCCAAGGCATCATATTGTTTAAAATAATTGTATATCCATAAAAGTATTTATTTCATTTGAAGTAAAATATAAACAATAAACAAAAATTAAATTTAAAAAATTGATGTATTTAATTAAATATTTAGTTTAAATACATTAACTTTTAAATAATAATTTTTATTTAAATTTTATTTCGAAAGAAGTATTATTATTATTATTTTAGTTGGTGGGTATAATCAATTATTTTAGTATGCATAAATAATTGAAACAAACTTTTTGAATGTTAGGATAATTGATAGATTTAGAATATTCAAAAGTATAACGCATTCCCTCCGGCCATCTTTCCATCTCTTTATTTCTTGATAACAACCTATCTTTTTCTCTTTTCTTATGGTTTAATACCTAAAGAATATTATTCCTAACTAATCTTGAGGTTTTTGGACATAATAGTATACATTAGTCCTCTTTGTCTTTTTGGTCTTGGTGTTCCCCTTGGACTAGCTTGTTTGCTATCCTTTTGTCTTTTGGAACAGAAAAATATTTAGCATGCGTTATTGGAATTTGTTGGATAAGGCAGCTGACAAAGACTTTTATAGTATGTCCAAATATTTGTTTCCAACCTTATCCATGACAAAACATTAGTACTCGATCCATTTCAAAAGCGCAAGACAATATTGACAACCTTCATCATTTGTAGTTATCGCTAAGTTTGAAAAATATTTAAAATAAAGCAGCCTGAAATCCAACATGATCTGCTCTGTATTATATAGGAGTATTTGAAATAGGATTGTTCAATATATATATTAATTATTGGTGAAAAGATCATTAGTCTCAAATAGTGTTTTACAAAGTGGATTCCAGTTATGGAAGAAAAGCATCGAATGATCCTTTTCCGTATGTGTCCAAATAATTATGTTGCTTTTCCCCGTCGTTTGCAGTTTTCTAGAATTTCAAACATTACTCATTTCTTACGATAACCATAGGATAAAATAGTTAAATTATAAATTGTATTATTATTGTAGAAATATAGAAAATCGTTTTATAATTAGGCCTTCAATATAATTATAATGATCAGTCTAAAAATATGATACTAAAATTACTCATAAATCAAATGAAATATGTCATGAAAATCACTCTAAAATCGAAAGGACAATGATATTAAAAACACTTTAAAAATATCAAAAGAAATAAAGAAATAGGAGAAATAACTCAAAAGTACATCAAACATAATAAAAATAAATAAAAAATTGAAAATTATACTCAATTTTAACGTGTTTTTCACAACAAATTGACATTCTTTATATAATGATAGAAACTATCTTATGTGTGTAAACTATCCAACATAAAACTTTTATATTTATAGAGTTGAAAGCTTATTAACGTGTGAAAACTTTACAATATGAGATTTTTTTCTTTCTCTCTTTCAATTCCAACAATCCTCCACTCGTATTTAAAAAAAATTATGAAGTTGCGTTAAACACTTATATGAGATTGTGCATAAACATGTGTGTCTTCTGACTTGAGCATTTACATATTAAGTAAAATTCAAATTCAACAAGAGTGATTCATAATCTTTAACTTTATCTTTGAGATCAAACTCACACACAACATTTTCATAGGGTGTATTTTCAAAAGTTTATGTATTAATGACCCTACACGTCTTTCCTAATATATTGAATGTTCTTCGAATTCTACCTCAAGATTTTATAGGAAGCAACTCCACTTTCACATTTAAATAGGTGAGTCTCTCAAGAATACTTTTGTAGTTAGATACTCTACTTCATATAGAATATAAATCTTATTAAGAGTTTTTGTTACCTCATCCTATCATCACTTTAGGAATCATGTTTATTTGATTTATAATAATATATTTATTTCATATCACTTCATGTCTTGTTATTACTCATAACATAATTATTGAGATTAATGGTCTTACACGTCTTTCCCAATACAATAAACATTATAGGATCCCATTTTAATGTATAGATCGCATAATTTGGTCCATAATCTTCAACAACTCTTGTTCTTTCTTTTGCCTTATTCGTTGCTTTCAATAATTCTGATGATGAGAACATGACTTGTTTCAATGCCCCCACTATTTCTTGATTTGAAAGCAAATCTATTTCAATAAAAGTTAACATCATTTGACTTTATGATCACTTTAGAGCTTGGGTCATAAAATCTATACACTTTTTTGTTTACTGTATATCCAATGAATACACATTTATAAGTTCTACTAGTGAGTTTAACTCGCTTGAGATCGGTGACTCTAACATAAACTAGACATCCCCAAGTTCGAATATACGACAAGTTGAGTTGTTTTTTCTTTAAAATCCCATAAATATATATTTTATTTTTAGATTTTGGAACTCTATTCAAAATCTAATAGACAGTCAATGGTATTTCCCCCACCAGTGAGATGTAACAATGTAGTTAAACATAATAGTAACAACTAATTAATAAGAATTATATTTCATATTAATAAATTTAGTTAAATAAGAAGGGCTAAAAGGTTAGTTGTTTGAACTATCATATTTTCTACGAAAATTCAACGTAAATTCCCAATACCAATACAAGTCTAAATTTGAGAGGTTTAAGGCTTAGATTGTGTACCAGGCCGCTTTTGGATTGTTTCATGAGGGAAAAACTTCAAATGAGATATATTGTTCCGAACTTAAAAAACTCTTCCTAGATACGGTTCCTCATCAACCAACCATCTAATGACAACGTTCGGTTTTCATAAATTTGGCGTAATGGATATATAAAACATTTTTTGTTTATGAAATTACTTGAATGTTATATTTTAGAATGCTATCAATAGAGTTAGAACCCGTAATATATTCGATAGACATGACATAATGAAACATCTTAAAATTTGTGTTTTTTGAATTTTAAAAAAACCATTTTAAAAATAATTTTCAATCGCTGAAGATATTACTAAGTTAAGTCGCGAACTAGGCCGCTCTCCTTAAGTCGTTGTGTGAAACTGCCTAAAATTGTGCAAACAAATTAGCCACAACGTCTCCAGGAAATAAAACATTCCAATTACAAATTGTATCAGTATTCTCCTACAATGTAGAAAACTGTTTTAGAATTATTTCCTCGATATGGCTATAATTGTCACTTTATTCAATGGTAGGATTAGACCTAAGATTAATGTAGGCATTTTTCGTTTCTAGGGTTTGATTGGCAACTCAAATAAAAGCAATGAAACAAGTACTTGGTAAATTAAAAGTATGGTACTAAGATCATTTATAAATCAAATGGATTACAATACAAAAATTACTTTAAAACCGAAAGAGCAGTGATATTAGAACCATTCTAAAAATATCAAATGGACATAAAAAAAATTAGAGAAATGACTTCAGAAGTGTTTTAAGCAGAAAAGAAAGAAGAGAAAAATTAAAAATTGCATTAAACTTTGATATATTTTTCACAATAATTTGACATTTTTTATATAGCGATGAAAGTTATTTTATATATGTAAATTATTTATTGTAAAACTTTTATATTTTTAAAATTTATAGCTAATAAATGTGTGAAAGCTTTTCAATATATGAATATATTTTTTTCAATTCACATTTAAATTCCAGTACCGGTTTTGTATAAAATAATACGCTATAAATCACTTAACTTAACCAAGTCAATTACTGTTATTATTTGTTGAATTTAAATTTAAGTAATTTAAATAAATATATGAGAAATATGATTTATATATTTATTGTTTAAAAAAATTGAATGAAGTAAAATTGTCTTGTATTCGACATCAAATAAAAATGTTAAGTAGAGATTGGAATTTTAGGTTGGTTGGTTACGTTTTTTTTATTAAATGTATTTTAAGAAAATGACGAAATATGAGATTAAAAGAAAAGACAAAAGACAAAAGAAAAAGAAAAAGACAAAATACGTCATAGTGTGAAAATGTTTGGACTCTAATTTACAACTTAAACGCAAGGGAAGCATATTCGAGATTGGTTCAAACAAGAGGAGTATAACTTTATTCTTCCCTTCTTTCCTTATCTTTTCATGCCAATTTCCTTGTCCCTTTGCTTGATATTATATTCAACGTTGCTTTTTGTGGATATTGATAGCTAACAAATCAAACATCATTATTTAAATCTACTTTAAAAAGTTTGGACCTCATCAAATAAAATCTTTTATACCTTATCCAATTATATATACTTTTTTTTATAACATTCACTTAACCGTTTTTCTATATCTTAAATGAGATAATTTACATAAAAAATAATATTAATTTTTTTAATAAATTTTTATAGTTGAAATCTTATAAATTTATTTAATAGTATGAAGAGAGAAATAAGTTATAAAATTGTTATTTTTTTTAAATAGTCAATATAAATAATTAGTTATTTACTTTTAACCACAACATATTTAATTCTTGTATAAGAAGATATTCAATTTTTTTATCAAAATATTCACAAGACGTGGTCTCCTAAAATGTATTTGGATTTCATACATAACGATATTCAGTGTTAAAATACTCCTTTAATAAATCAATTTTTTTTTTCTTTTGAAGCTTAATAAATTATTCGACTGTCACTTTTTGTTAGTTGTTGATAAATAATTTAATTATCAAAACTCGGTTATAAGTACAATTAGTGTTTAAATTTTTAGACTTAGTGTAAATTCAATTGTTAGTTAGAGGCAATTTTGTATATTATAATCATTATAATTAGAGGCAATTTTGTATTTCTTTTTTAAATAATTAAAAAAATTAAACACATTTAACTATTGTACTTTTTCTTATAATTGACTTTAGAGTGTTCAGTGTATTGTCAAAATAATGAGTTGTCTTTTGTATTTTTTTTCCTTCGAGTGTGTTATATAGTTTCTCTTATACTAGTACTCATTTTGTTATTTGTAAGTAAATCATATGATTATAAATCTTTACTATGGATATAGGTGGCTAGCTATATCGGTGGATTTCTCCCTCCCCACCATACCCAAAATAGCTCATTCTTAACTACCCAATTCACTATCTCATTATCTAAATCTAAACACAAATGGGGTGGTACCTAAAACACCTATAATTGCTATCTTCAATGTGTTCGATCTTGTTCAACCCAATTAATGGAACCAAAACACACATATATACACGCAAACCGTTGACACATACATATCATTTACACAATTCCAGCTAAGTTGGGTAATGTTTACATCCAAACATTATCTTGGGGTCAACCATATCTAACATATTTACTAGTAAGACGTGAGGTCACGTGATAGTATGAGTTGGATTCATAACATTGGTCCATACTACTTGTCAATTTCAACAAAATTAAATTAAATTCATATGAGAAAAGAAAAAGATTAGATGGTCGAAAAGGTATGTGGGACCCACTAAGATTTAATAAGAGATTAGATAAATATAGAAGCACTGGCCCCACATTTTCTATTGTTTAATTAGAAAAATTATATGAGGTTGGAATTTGGAAGAAGAATAAATTTGTTGGAAACCCAATTAGCCACAATATAGAGAGAGAGGTGGGTCCAGCATAGGGAATGGGGTTGAGAAAACTAAAAAGAACACGTTTTTGGCGATGTGAGGATTGGTTGAGGAACTAGGAACGGGTCTTTTTCTTGCAACAACTTTCCATGTTTTTGGTCTTCATTATCTCTAGCCTTATCCTTGTTGCTTTTAATTCAGCAATGCCTCTTTCCTAGGAAGCTGCTTCTTCTTGTAATACTCCCTACCTAACTATAAATCTTTATACCAAATTTCAATTTTATTATAAAAATGTAATTTTCGTTTTATATATATAAATGATTTAAGTATTATTTTTGTTTAATTTTTTATATTTTAAAATAAAATAATAACATTAATTAGAGTATGTTTGAAAAAATAAATAAAGCCTTTAGTAAATTAAAAAGAGACTTATATTAAATAACTACTTTTTTGTCAATGAATGTTTATAATTAGGGGACAA
The DNA here is from genome assembly GCA_037974835.1 of Cicer judaicum. NCBI lineage: Eukaryota > Viridiplantae > Streptophyta > Magnoliopsida > Fabales > Fabaceae > Cicer > Cicer judaicum. The sequence continues at coordinate 13,556,327 of JBBPBS010000007.1, forward strand.
AACTAATATATTGATGTTGTTTGTCAAGAGAAAACTAACTTGTTAATTTGTTTTCTGTTAGAAAAAATACAAATGTCATGTTAATTTTTAGATAAAATACAAGTCTCACGTTCAAAAAATATAAAATCTAAATTTTTTAAAGAAAATATATCACTCATAATAAAGTCAATTTTATAAAAATAAATTACATTCAATTCAAAATCTTAAATAACTATAAAATTAATTATTAATAGCTAATTAATATTAATCCAATGTGAATATTATTTCTTTTCTCATAGATAGTCGCAAGAAATTTGTAAATAATCAAAAACTTGGGAAACTTGCTGTTCTCTATTCTCATGCTCTGAAATAATAAAAGGAATAAGAATATCACTTTGTATAGATAACAAATAATGAATAAGTTAGTTGATATTAATAGATTGAATTGAAGGTGTTTAATAAAATTAGTTTTTGATCGAATATATAAATATAAAATAACAATAAAAATATATTTTTAATTAATATATAAATTGCGTGAAAACGATAGAGAAAAAAAATCAATAAAATACTTTATATGATAAGATCAAAAGCTGTATAATCTTACATGTCTAAAAACGTTATAAGTTTGTGATATCATGATTATTACTATATAATTTTATTTTGCTCATACAAATTTGTACACTGTAGATCAAATTTAAAAAATACGAGTATAAAATCAACTAGTACTAACTAGGAGTGGTAGCTTGAGAGAATAGAGGAAACCGATTATGAGCTAAGTGTTAAAAAAGCCAAAGTTTATAGCAAAATAATTTAAGTTATTTCTTAGATAAAAACGCTATTTATATCCTAATCAAGTCACGTAGTAGATAAGGTGAATAAAAATTCTACTTAAAGAACAATTGTATATTTAGAATCAAATAAGAAGCCTATGTTTATTCTATTCCACTTATCCACTTGGACCAATAAAACTTACAAAACATTTTACCAAATTTGATTAAAGGCCTAGAAAAGAAGCCCCTAATCAACCATTTATTTAGAAAGCAGCCCCTAAATTCAGGGACGATGTCCAAGTCAAAGGATACCGATTTATTGTTTGGATAAGGACTCTTTCCATTAATATATATGGTACTATGATTTACTTTTGTATCCATTTTTTTCTTTACAAATACTACATCGTTTTTTTTTTTCCTTGACGTGGTTTCGAAGTCGATGATGAAACTCATACAGAAGATAATATCACAGTATTATCTTTAAAATATTCAGAGTTGTTGCAACATAGTTATTATAATTTATAGTGATTACTTATCTCATTTCATTTATTTATGTATTTATCTCTTTATAGTTAATATCTAAAGATAATTTTAAAAAACAATAGTCAAACTTTAAAAACACAAACAAAAAATTCTAAATAATCTACACTTTAAAAAGAAACTAAATGAGTATTTATTATTCCTCCTCTTTCCTAAATAGATGGTGACCTCACCTGGACATTTGTTTGAACAAGTGAACCTCTCTCAACCAAAGCAATTAAAAATTAGCTCATTTTGAGCTTACCCACTATGGATAAGGTTGATTCTCATCAGACTACTTTGCAGGCATCGATCATGGATACTCCATCCATTTTAAAATATAAAAAAATTATTTAATCTAAATTTAAATTTGTTTAGATAAAATTTTAAATTAAATATATTAATTTAACAAAAAAATTTAATATATTTTAAGATGAAATAGTAGCAAAGATACCGCATCGAAACCTCGTATATCCTTGTTTTCGGTGAAACTTTCCATGACTTTGGTGGTGCCTTTTCCTCGTTATTTCCAACATGTTTATCTATAAAATAAATAAATAAATATTAAAAGTATATTTAAAATTCCACTACATTTAAGAATTTGTCTAAGAAATATAACGGGAGCGTCTCACACTTTTACTATTAGTTCGTGACTCTATTTTGATAACATTACCTGCTAATCCAAAAGACGCGAACTTTATCTGAAAGAGACGAGACTTTTTTTTTAATATTTAACATCTGTCAATCGTTAATAATCGATGAACTCTTTTCTTCCCCTATCCTATGTTTTCTTTTTGGGTACGTCCATCTTGGTCCAATATTAGAATGTAGTTTCTCATAATTTGGGCCAAAATAACATATGCATTCTACAAATGAAGAGCAAAGACTGCTGTTAGTCCAATAGGACAATGTTATGGAAGCTACTTTTCACCTTGCTACTAAAAACCTCCATCTATTTTTAAAAGCACTTTCAAGACGATCTAATTTGTTTAGAAGTGATGCAAAATTAATGACTTTTTTACTGTGTAAATCTTACTCATATTGAGGGTGCATATTTTATTTCATAACATTAGTTTGAAGAAATTTGATCCTACAATTGTAAAATAAAAATAACTAATCAAAATTGAATAATTATTTAGTACCGAGGAGGCTGAATATAGTAGCTTGACATTGAATAGGCAAGTGTATGAAAAGAGATCAAAATGATGGGCTTTCTCCATCAGCTTCTTGTGGAGGGAGGTCTACTTGTATACACTCTGACGATCAAATAAAAATATGTCACAGTATGAGAGGTATTTCGGTTAAAATTTGTGTACCTTTACGACCTAGGGGTTTGAATTATATAGTGATTCCTTCTAAGATTTTGAGAGTGTTCTTGTGATGATCATCAGAGATCGATTAGTAATCTTTGGATTGTTCTTTAATGATGAACACGTGTTTATACGCATGTGAACATGCGATCACCATCTAGTGGCTATGATCATGACGAGCTTGCAATCAAGTGACTCAAATGGATACATTTCAAATGAACTTCTACATTTGTCATCACTGAATTTTATCCTTATCATTAGTGATTGTGATTGGAGGTTCATGTGATCTAGGCTAGACCATCACTTTGGATTCCATCAAAGTGGACTTTTTACCTTAGTATAGAGAAGGTTATGTAACATCGCTTGGTCGGATTGGGTCGGATTCTTATTGGACATGACCTAGATATGACCTAGATAAACGTGAGTTCGAATCATAACAATACTCTTAAAATAAGTCACTAATTTAGAAGATTTTGAATTGTTTCCATCTTTTTTTTATGATACTCCAAAACTAAATATATTAATCATACTGATTTTACTCTCATTCTCTATAAAAATTTCTCAAATAAAGTAGAATATTTATCTATTTTCCTTTTCTTTCCTCCCCGAAAGCCTTCTTATTCTTTCTCCTCTTAACTCCCAAAAAGAGCCTAAGACGTACAAATCTATATTGCTGGGTAATAGGGATCCTACCAACCAACGTAAAATAACATAAACTTTCTTCAAAATTATATGTATCATGTTAGTTTTTAAAGTCACACAGACGATAACTTCTAAGGTGAGGACTCCAACAAGTCTCTCACCGATGGACCATGATTTAAAACTCTTGGATTAAACAAACTCATATGTACTCAGTAACCAATACCACACCAAATCAAACCTCCCTTATTTTTCTCTCATCGTGAACGGCTTCATCCCATCCCATCCTTGCAATTAGAAAAACATAACTGCAACTAGTCTTTTACAGCAAGCATCTCCATCTCTGGTTGCATTTTTCCTTCATTAAACATCCTTCTATTTTCATTTGTCTAAAAAGTTGTGGTCCATGATGAACCACTTAGTGGGTGGTTCACCCTAGACACCATCCATACAGACATTGATAGCAGTAGTTGTATTTTGTTACTTTCCGTTAGTAATTAGTTAACCTTAACTATTTCTGGAAGATTCAATTAGCATTCTCTGAATTCTTTCTATATAAATCTTCTAGAACCTATATCTGGCAGAGCAAAAGAATAAGTCTCTTCCAGATACGAATCTACAAATTTTATACTACATCTATTTCAAAATGAAAGTCATTAAAGATAATTTTACACATATTAAGAAAAATGAGTTACATATTTTTCTCCATTAGTCATTTGGTGTTAAATATTGTTATAAAATGCATATTGAAATTGACGTATAATAAGTTGAGAGTAATTTTCACAATATTAATTTGAGGATAAGTTGAAAAAATCTTAATTGTGTCTTAAAAAATACAAAGTACCAATCAAATTGATTTTTTATTTTTTTTTTTACATTTCTAAAACACTTTCATATTGAAACAGAAGATGTATTGTGTAAAGGGAAAAATGTGTTAAGAATTCAACAATAAATGTCAGCACAAGGGAAAAATGTGTTAAGAATTCAAAATAAATGTCAAGCATAAGGGAAAAACAACGAGGGAGTAAACATCCATATCGAGCAACAATAATTGTCTAGCAGCACAATTCTTCTGAAAAATCATGTTACATATGTTGCATTAACAGGTAACAAGGAAAATTGAGCAGTGAAAATTGTATGGTTAAGTGTGCGAAGTAAAAAACCTTATCAGTAAACCTTTAACAGATGTATTCACAAAGAATGTGAGAAAGAATCTGTATTTCTTAGCATGTGTATCCATGCACCTTTTGGACTGTCTACTTCACAAATAAGTGAAAAATTGCTCCAAAGTAGTCTTGCAGCTGAGAGAATGAAGTAGATGTTTGCATATCAAAACATTAAACAGGAATTGGTCAACCAAATGGAAGATGCAAAAGTAATCAATGCATCCGATATTTCTTGTAAAATATGTTTAGTGTTTGGTGAGTGCATGCAATAATGCCAAAATATGTCTGACTGACTTTACCTAAGTTCATGTAAAGTATGATTCAAATATAAGTACGTATAAAGAAAAGTATTTCCAATGTTCACCTGAGTCATAATGCTTTTTCCAGTTTGAGCTTCAATAACTAGGCCTGCCGTGAGACCAATCATTGCCCAAGCTCCATTAATTGCCTCAATTTGGCGTCTTCTCTACAATCACAACATTGAGTTGGTTAATTTAACAGTAAACTGAGGAACAGGGTTACATTAGAGTTATACTACTCAGTTTCCTTATGTCTTGACTGACAAACAGGTTTGAAAAACAACTCTAACTTCTTATACCACTGCAATAAATGACAATGAACCAAATTATGTGATTCAAACTCGAACTTAAGATATCTTCTTCACCTTGAGTTTTTCTTTTGCTTTAATTCTTTCCATTTGTTTGGCAGCCAATCGCTTGGCTTCCACAGGATCAACCATCATCACATCCTTCTTTGAGCCATCCTTTCCTGAAGATACCTGTATAATATAATTATTGATATAAAAGAAGAATATCTCATTAAAACATGAATAAAAAGAACGTGTCAAATAGAGAAGGGGTAATTTTACATCAAAAGGGGTATGAAAGAATACTTTACCCAAGAAAACACGTATTTGATTTTTATTTATTTACATATAAGTATAATATCCAAAAGAAGTATGGTTTCAGCAAGAAAAGGTTATATAACTTATAACAATAGGTTTATTACATTAAATAAATAAATAAAAACAGATAGGCAAACTGGAATATAATCATAACTAATGTATATCAAGTTTGCTAGTTCAGACAACGGAGTGATTTCAAGAATGAATGGTTGAGGCTAATGTTTAAATTTTAAAAATATTGTTTCAGAGAAAGGCAGAATGAAGCAACAGAGCTGCGTTTTAAATATTAGAATGCAACTAATAATGATAATTAATTTTACTAAATCTCACAACAATAGGAAAGCACCAATTGTCAACTTTAAGCCCTTATCTTTTTACATTAGTTCTGAACATACTTACAGAACACATCCAAGTCTCAGCACCTAGATGCATGCTTTCTACGGATGATTTAGTCCGACTTGGAAAGTCAAGGGACAGATTAAATGAGATGTTAGAGACTTGGAGAAAAGTCATAGAAACATATGGCTTCCACCTGAGTAGAAACGACATAGAGTATATGGAAATGGAATGCAAGTTTAGCAAAAGGCGAAACATTTCTAGCTTAGAGATGAAAGTTGGAAATCATACCATACCACAAGTTGCACGGTTTAAATATCTTGGGTCCAAAGTACAAAATGATGGAGAAATAGAAGGAGATGCAATCCATCAAGTTCATGTTGGGTGGTTGAAATGGATGAAGGTCTCAGATGTTTTATGTGATAAAAAAGTACCGCTCAAGCTGACGGGAAAATTTTATCACACGGTTGTAAAACCAGAAATATTGTATGTGACAAAGTGTTGGGCGGTAAAAAACCAACAAGGGGTAAAATAAGCGTAACAAAGATGAGAATGTTGTGTTGGATGTATGAAAAGCTAGACGATATAGGATTAGAAATGACAACATTCGAGAGAGAGTTGGGGTAGCACTTATTGTACAAAATATGGTGGAAACTCAAATTAGGTGGTTAGAACACGAGGAGAGAAGACATGTTGATTCTATAAACCATAATATAGAAACATAGGATGTAGAAACTAGAATGTATATGAAATGTTAAAAAGCAATGAAAACCATTTGAGATCATATATAAATAGTTTTCAAAAAAAAAAATCAAAAGCTCAAAAAGAAATACCCAAACTAAAAAAAAATATCAATTCATTTCAACAAACATCACACACGTACTAGGAAGAGTTCAACTTATGCATACATTGGGATTAGCAAGGACTCGAAATGCTTGACTCTGGGTTCTATTTGAAGCCATGTTTGCATCTTGCTCTCTTCTCCATCCCCACCTAAAACAAGGAGGTTAACCTCATTAATTAGAAATAACAAAATAATGTCCACACCCTGAACGTTTGCCATGTTGTCTCTTCTCGAAGCAGAAAAAATCCAATATATCAAGAATATGTTTGGACTGACTTATTTGAGCCTATCTACTAGCATAAACACATACGAGTTTGTTTATGAGAGCTTATTGAAAAACTTATGACGTGTCAATAAATTATGTTCAACTTATTTCCGTAAGCTCTAATACAAAAATAATTTGTCTTTATTTTATCTTTTGTTTTATTATAGAAATAGCTTATACATAAGCGCTTATGCTATAAGCAATTTAATGAGCTCAAAATTCAAAGGGACTAGGTCAAAGCAATGTCATTTATTACTTAAATGATGATAATATAAAAGAAGAACAAGACATTGAAATTCCTAAAGCAACTCACTCGTAAATTTATTTAACCTGCTAAAACTCTCCAAGCCCTTTACAAAATATTTGGATGCCTAAACAGATAAAAGAATTCATATAGTTTAAACGAGGATTATTGTTGTGAAACCTGCAAAAATCATTTTGTGTTGCATTCGAGAATTAGTAAAACCTAATTCCTAAAACTTGCAAATATTATGATTTTCTGCTAGCCTTAAAAAGTAGTAGATAGACAAAAACAATGGTCCTATTTAACAAAAGAATAATAACCATAAGTAATAAGAAGCAAAACATTTTATGAGCAATAAAAGGATTTAATGTAGATGAGGTGAACTTACTTGGCGATGGATGGAAAAGAGTGGTGAGAATGAAAGGAAGCGAATTGAACGTTGGTTAATGGAAGAATGGTTGAAGTCATTGCCCAGACCTTCTTCGCTTTATCCTTTCCCAATTTCTTTTCTGCCTTCTTTTTTCATTTCCCAACTAAATTAATATACTCTTTTATTTTATTTTTTAAAAAAGACTACTACTAGTTTTAAATTTTAACGTAGTTTTTTTTTTCCGACAAATTTTAACATGGTTTAATTGCAACTTTTTTATATTAAGTTTAATTACACTTTTATTTTATATATGTTGTCATGTTTATCAAAATAGTTTTTTTTTTTTTTTCTTAATTGCACTTTTGATCTCCTATTATAGGTGAAAATTGAAAGTAGTCATTCTATTTTGTTTGTCACCAGTTTTAGCCCTCTAAATAAAATTTGAGTCCAGATCTTGATGAGTTGTCATTTTTTTAATGACGTGTCAATAAAAGGTTGACGTGGCAGACGCTTATGTGGAATAAATTCATTATTATATTATTTTTGATTAAAAAATATAATTTATATTTTTAAAAATTATTATTATAATTGTAACAATATTTTTAAAAATACAATTTAATTATTAAAATTAAGTTAAAAGAAAAAACACTTAAAATTATAACCCTAAACAAAGCAAAATCAAAAACATTCACTAATAAACACTAAAATCATTCTGGATTCAAGATTCACCAAATCATGATGAGTCGATTGTACGAACGATTCAAGATTCGTCTCTTTAACGAGGAAGTGAAAGAAGATACTCTCTGGACAAAAAGCATGGCGTAAGATTGAATGAACGGCTGCGATTGAACCGCGAAGGTAATCGATATCTAGGGTTATAGCAACATGAACCAAATTAGGATCGCAAACACTAATTTCACTTGAAATCGAATTGCATTCATCTGCATTGTGGAAATAAGGTGATTTTCGGAAAGAAAATCGGTAATCGAGAGGAATTTGAAGGTAGGAAGATCGAATTGCTTCAGCGGGGTGAAAAGATTGGAGGGAGGGGGAGAGAATGATAACCAACATTGCGGCAGAGAAAACCCATGACAGTTTCATAATCCACAACATATTTTTTTAATGAATGAAATATTTGGCCACTGCAAAAAGTAAAACCCTCTCCTACTCCAAAAATCGAACCGGTGAGGATTTATGAAATATATATATATATATAAAGGAAAATGAAATGAAATGATAATGGTATATTAGGGTTTTCCTTTTAATTTGGGGAAGAAGAATATGGAAAAGGAAAGTAGTTGGAATCGGTTCTTTTCTGTATGGCTACTACTGCTTCTTGGTATGAGTGTCAGTGAGAGTAAGGATATCGTGATAACAAAGCGAATTGAAGGTAGAGGAATCCATAGTGCTATAGTGCGCAATCTAATCTTTTTCGGAGGAAGAAATCCATAATGATTTTAGAGTTTATTAGTGAATGTTTTTGATTTTGCTTTGTTTAGGGTTATGATTTTAAGTGTTTTTTCTTTTAACTTAATTTTAATAATTAAATTGTATTTTTAAAAATATTGTTATAATTATAATAATAATTTTTAAAAATATAAATTATATTTTTTAATCAAAAATAATATAATAATGAATTTATTCCACATAAGCGTCTGCCACGTCACCCTTTTATTGACACATCATTAAAAAATGACAACTCATTATGATTTGGACTCAAATTCTATTTATGGGACTAAAACTGAAAACAAACAAAATGGAGGGACTACTTTAAATTTTCACCTATAATAGGGGATCAAAAGTGGAATTAAGCCTGTTTTTTTTTTCTAACCTTTTTATCATGTTTTTTACTCAATTTGGATTTTCTGCTCCAAATTAAATTAAATGCTATGTTATGTCAAACATATTAACTTGAAAAAGTACACGTGAAATTATATTTATGAACCTCGTCCAACATTAAAATAACACATTAATAAATAACAAAAGTATTTTCAAAAATAAAAAAATACACTACAAAAATGTTAAATTATTTTCTAAAATTCATAACTTCGTCTTTTTATAATTTATTTTTTATTTTCTAAAAATGTTTTTATTATATTTTTAATGCATTATTTGTTTTATTTTAAAAAATATAATAAATTTAATTATATTTAATATACACAACTGTGAAATATCGTTTAATTCAATAAAATTAAAATTTATCAATTAATTAAGATTTAAAAATTTATAATATATTAAAAAATGACAACTCATCGTAGACTCAAATTCTGTTTGTAGGACTAAAACTGGAAACAAACAAAATGGGATGACTACTTTAAATTTTCACCTATAATAGAGGATCAAAAGTGGAATTAAGTTTTTTTTTTTTTTTCTAACCTTTTTATCATGTTGTTTTTTACTCAATTTGGATTTTCTGCTCCAAATTAAATTAAATGCTATGTTATGTCAAACATATTAACTTGAAAAAGTACACGTGAAATTATATTTATGAACCTCGTCCAACATTAAAATAACACATTAATAAATAACAAAAGTATTTTCAAAAATAAAAAAATAAACTACGAAAATGCTAAATTAATTTCTAAAATTCATAACTTCGTCTTTTTATAATTTATTTTTTAAAAATGTTTTTATTATATTTTTAATGCATTATTTGTTTTATTTTAAAAAATATAATAAATTTAATTATATTTAATATACACAACTGTGAAATATCGTTTAATTCAATAAAATTAAAATTTATCAATTAATTAAGATTTAAAAACTTATGATATATTATTTTAATATTCTATAAGGTGGATAAATATAATCTCACTTGCATTTTAATGTTATGTTATTTTAAAATATATTATATTAAATAAAAATGTAAGTTGAAATCAAAAGTATAATAAACATAATAATTGAGGAATCAAAATTTTAATTAAAAAAAAAAAACATTTTGCAACTGTTGCGATACGATATCTACTATCAAGTTATCTAAACTACATCAAGTACGCTTTATGTTTTGGTGTGACAACTTGCTTACAAATATTATCTGCCTTAACAAGCAAGCATCGCTAGGATCGACAACAATTTACAAAGATTAATAATGTTAATGGGTTATCTAACCCAAATTCTGACTTCCTTTTTTGTTACCGTAATTAGTGTGACAAGAAAACAACAACTAGGAAGCTGGTGAGAATCAACTTCAAATTAAATCTACAACTTGAACAACAAAAAATAAAGATAAACATAGCAAAACAAAAAATAGAGTACATTGCTACAATTCAGAGAGTTGATTTTCTCGATCATCATCATCATCATCTAATTGGTGCGTTTCCTTGATTGGATGCCTTTTTCTACACTCGCAATAGAAAACCGTCATTATCACACAACTCCACATCACCACAAATCCATAACAAACTATGACAACCACTTTATCTTCAAAACCTATCAACGAATCTTGACCGTCCATCAATTTCTCTATCCTAGACCTAATCAAACTCGAAACCCACACGAATAAACCCGAAAGTACCCACCCGCAAACCCGGTTTCCCTCCATCAACCCGTATCCAACTTTAATAGCCTCCCACCCGAATCTCTCTTCAGCGACGGAAACCACCAAACTTATGCTCAGCACCGCCATCAAGTAAACCTCGAGACCCGAAACGAATACGAGAACGAGGATCCGCGAGCCGGTGAGTGCGTTGAGGAAGATGGGCAAAGAGGAAAAAGCGAAGAGAATAGCGTAGACGAAGATGGAGGTTACGAAGAGACGCATCCAGTTAGGTTTAAAAGACGCGGCGGCGGAGTGGAGGGTGGGGGAGATGCCGTGGGAGGCGAGAAGAGAGGAGTGTACGGCGGAGAGGGTGGTGATTAGGGAGAGGATGTAAGAAGGGAAAGAGAAAAGTGCTTTAATGCGAATGAGGGAAATAGCGTTGTCTCGAGATTCGTGCCAAACGTGACGGGCTTCGAAATGGGTTGAAGCTAAGTGTGCTAGGGCTTCGAGGTGGCGGATTTGGTAGGTGAGTGGTTGGGTGAAGATGGGTTGGTAGATTTGGAGAGTGGAAAGAGGGAGGGTTGTGAGAGACATGATTGTTGTGAAAAGGAGTTTATTGGAGGCTAAGATTTTGAGAGACTGGAATATTATTTTGAATGGGGTGAAGAATCGGCATACAGTACCACCACCGCCACCGCCTCCACCTGCTTCGCACATTCTCTCTCTTTCTATTGTTGGCGGATCATGATGATACTTAGGTTTTCCTCTTCTTCTTCGTCAAGGTCACAACCCTAGCGCCCTAGTGGGCTGCCAAAATTGTTATTAAAAAAATACGATTTCAGATTTTTTTTTATTTTTTAATTATGTTGTCTATTTCAGTTTTAATTAAGACTTAATTACATTTTTTGTTTCCTATTTTCTCACTCTACGTTAAAAATATTATTATAGTTTCTAATTTTATATCTCTTAACTATATAAAAAAATTACCTCTTTCTCTCTCTTTCAATTTTAGTAAATTCAGATACAGTAATTATTTTAATTATAAATATTTCATTTTTTATTCAAATTTTTTTTTACAGTTTTTACTATTAATTAAATTTTTTGGTAAAAATAAAGAGATAAAATATATATTTAAATATTTAATTGAACCTTTCTTTTAGTTCAATAAATAATTTCATTTTCTAAAAATATATAATAGACTAGGTTTTCCAATTTAGAAGTTGGAGAAGACAATTCCTATGGCTTGAATCTAGTTTAAAAATAACTAAAGTTTTCCAAAATAAGAAATTATTATTTTATGTAGCTATGATATCTTTAATTTCTAAGAAAAAAATATAGATTTTTCTTATTTATCTATTACATGAATGATTTGTGATCGATTTTTTTTATTTGAAATTATTTCTCTAAGTTATTTTATTTAGATACTTAATTTTTTATATAAATTTAGTTTTTTCTTCAAGTTTTATTATTTATTTTGTTGTTTGAGTGCGAAGTTTAATTTGTTCGCCATTATGTGTGACGTGGTTTGTTTTTTTTGTTTAGGGTTGTGTCCAGTTAAGTAGAGGGTTTATGGATGATATCACCAAATTCAACAATTTATCAGTTTTGCATATGATTTGTCAATACGTGATTTGATTTGTCATATCAAAAACCTCTTATGATCAATATTATGGAACATCAACAAATATGTTTTTTCAAAAGATGGATTGAATGAAAGATCGTAGATCTTATATTAATCTTGACTATTGGTCAGATGTGACATAAGATAGTTTGGTTGTTGTGATTAAGATTTTTGTTTGATTATCTTTCATTGACTTTTGAAATCTATGTGTATATTGTTGACGTTTTTTTTTTTTTTGCTTTTGTAATTAATTTTAATATCAAAATATAGATGAAGAATATTTCAAGTCACGGTGAATTTGTTTGTACTATTCTTATTTACATTTGAATATATATTAAAAAAAAACAAACAACGTTTAGCTTAAAGGATAGAGCACGAACTAACTCTAATGTAGAACATTTTGATGAAACTATAATTTGAATCTCAAACAAGAACATTACAAATAGAACTACTTAATCAATATTTATAGCAACCACTTCTATTTTATATGTTAGATATAGATACTAAATAAATATACGATCTATATTATAGAACAATTTGGTTCGATTTTTTAAATTAAGAACCAGTTTGGTTCAACTTTTTTAAATTGAAAATCGATTCGGTTCAATTTTCAAACAGATTTAATTTAGAATTAAATTTTTTTCAGCTCTACCTTTCTCTGAAGTAATCCTTCTCATCTTCGACATAATCCTTCTTTATGTGACCACGTATTTGACGCAACTTCACCATCTCATTGTTGCCATTGTTGGTGTAACACACTACTTTTGTTTTTCTCGCCATTCTTGTTTCTATTAAATTTTCATAACTAAATATCAAACAAAGTTTGATTCATTACTCATTCTCCATTTTGGTGATCTTCATCTTCACATTAGGTGAAAGTGAGTTAGGGTTTTCATTTTATTACGATTTAGAGTTGTTCTTCTCATTTAATGTTTTTGTATGTTCAATTTATTGAGCATTTTCAATTTGCAAATTAATTTGGTTAAAAATCTGGTATTATATGAGATTGGATTAGCTTCATTCTTCTTAAAATTTTGAAGGTAAGAAAATTATTATTTTGCATTGATTGGTTTCACTCGTCTTCAAATCTCGTGTAGTTGATAAAATCTATTGTAAATTGGTGCTGCTTTTAGAGGAAAATTGATGATGATTTTAATGTAAATATAATTTATGTTTAAGTAATTTGGGTATTAGTTGTATTGTTTGGCCTTTTATACTATATATGTATATGAACTTATGATCTTTTCTAGTATATAAGCTTTTGAATTTCTTGAAAGAGATATGTGTTTGTTGATTTAATTTGACAAAATAAGATAAAAAAAACAAAATAGCAATAATAGTCATACTATGTTCTTAGGGAAAGACTTTGTATTACATTGGAATGCAACACTAGATAAGTTTTAATGTACATCTATTGCACAGTTAAAATAGAAATTTTTAATTGGGTAAATTTTGTCGTAATCAAATTGATATTTGATAATATGATATCAGACTAGATAGAATAGGAGTTCGCATTAGTCTAGACCATATTTTTATTTACGAACCAATTGTAATGATTGGTTGAAAAGATGGAAATCAGATACACAGTAAAAATGTTTGAATTTTGGACTAGTTGGTAATATACTTGGCCTAATAGCTACAACGAGATTGATTAATTAATATATACACAACAATCATCCCCTTGGAATGCAATGGTCGAATTTTCATATTTTGTTATTTCTTTTCTTATATTATACACACATGTTACTATCAAAAATTAATGCATAGAGAAAAGTGTAATTTAATTAAGACTTGAGATCTAAATATAGCTTAGAATTCAACAACTCAACCATAGATATTTTTGTATGAGTGAGTTGTATTATTGCCCACACATATGATATGCTTTACTTTTTTTAGTGTCTTGAAATAACTTTTGTTATGCTTCTCTTGTCAATTTTTTTAATAGTGTCAACTTAGATATTTATGATAACATTATATAGTTTGAGATGGAAGAGGGTTTTGATTATATTCCACCTTCCTTTAATCTAAAACATTGTTATATTGTTGCCTAAACATAAAAATAGGTCGGAAGAATGAAATGATTTTACCCCACAACAAGGTAAATAAATGGTCAGCAAAATGCAATTATTATGGTCGAATGATCCAGTACAACCGTGAAACAAGTGTGATGCAAGCTCATTTGACAAGATGTAAAGATTATCCATAAAATGTGCGAACATGAAGTGTTAATTGGCCTCATGTTCAATGGCAAGAAGGGAAATTGTTAGTTCATCCCCTTATTTTTTCAAACTTGACCAAGAAGTAAGTCGAGTTGCCTTGATGAACATATTTGTTGTCATGGAAATTTCATTTTGACAAGTGGAACATCCATATTTTCATAAGTTTGCTAATGGTTTACAAAAGTTTAACTTTCAATCACATACCACACTAGCACATGATATTTTAACACAATGGAAAACACAAAAAACAAAGATGAATAATATTTTGTCACAACATTATTATCGAACATATCTCACCAGCGACACTCAAGACTTTAGTTACATGTATCTCACAATCCATTTCATTGATAACAATTAGAAGTTGCAAAAGAAGATTTTGAATTTTCGTAAGTCAATAACTATATAGGAGAAATTGTGGCCAAAATAGTTAAGCAATGCTTGCTTGAATGGTTGGGAGTTAGATAATGTGTTTAGTTTGAAAGAAAATTGTCTAAAATATGGTAAATTTCATAAATGACTTATTATTTAACTATTGATGATTTTATTAAATAATACTAACATATGTTAATTTTCAAATATACCATAAAATTCTCCTAAAATTAGATAAACACTACCAATCTGTCTTGTCTTTCACAGTCGCCACAATGATGATCAATATCAATAGGAAATAACTACATTATCCATCGTGATGGTCTCCCCATTCTGATACGGACGTCATAATCATGACTCAATCGATTGCCCTAATCCAGATCCATTTTTAACTTAAAATGTTGTAAGAATGTCCAAAACATCACACGTTGTCTTTTGCTAGTGGTTGGTCAACCCTGGATTGTCTCATTATTAACATCGTAGCGGCTCTTGCATGGTGTATCTCTTTAAATCTGAGAATTGTAGAGGCCATTGCACGACACAGTGTAGTAAAGGATCTAAAATTTACTAGTACATAATAGTATACAATTAATTTCCATTGACAAATTACAGATAGAAAACCACATCCAAGATACTAAAAAAAAAATAAAAAAAAAAGTCGGCATGCATGCTTGCAGAAGCTGTAGAGTATTCTACACTATTACACGCTACCTTCCTGTAACTATTCTGCACTGCTATTCAGATTATAAGCAATGAGATAAGAAGCCCTAAAACTTCATCAAAATTAAGAATTTTCCAGTACAATGAAGCCATAAATGGTCCTCGCGAACAAAAGATACAACTATAAACTGATTAATGATATATAACTCATCACTTGTGTACTCCAATTCAAAGTCCATTTCGAGAAATACTACCATTATCGATTTGGCAGGCATCTAACAATGACAGAATGTATTATTATTCAAAAAAGTCAATGTTATTCATACATTTGTTTTTGTCCTCTATCTCCTTCAAACATAATATCTGTTACGTTAATGATCCTTGTGTTAAAAAGAAGGAAATAATGTTTGAAATAAAAAACAGAGAAACAAATTTTAAAAAAGATCACGACTAATCGGAAAGCAATCAAACGTCATAATGATGTCGATGGTTGCTCGGCTACATTATAGCAGAATTTGAACAAATCATTATTGATCCTTGATAGCTATTTAGTACAAAGTATTGACATATAGCCACTGTTGCAGCACAATATGACTTTAGCATTGCGGAATTTCAACTGAACACAATTTTCCACAATTGGCAATTGACACAGTAATTCAAACATAGCAATCACCAAGCAATTGATACTATATGACAAAAGCAATCAACAATCAAATTCAATCATAGTTGGGTAGCCCAAAATTCAGCTATGGTCAATGACTAAGTATGTAACAATGATGAAACTTAAGGTGAAGAAGATGTAAAATTACAAAGCACAATCCCCTTCCCCAATACCCAAATGGGGAACTATAAAAAAAAAAACTTCACTGCAATTCATACATGAGGCTGCTATACTAATATACATTGAGTAAGTAAATATAACATTAATGTTACAAAGTTTGAAGAAATTTAAAAAAAAAATAAAATAAAATAAAACTTACAAGCTATAAAATGGTCAAAGCATTCGTATTAACAGAGCAATTCCAAAATTGTGAAGAACCTTCTTCTCTCCGTGCATCTACAATACAATCTTGAGGTATAGGGTTTGATCGAACGGGTGTACGGCAAGTAGGACACGTGCCAACTTTAAGAAGCCACGTGTCAACACATCTACGGTGAAAAACATGACCGCAATTAGCGAGATTTCTACACCACTGTCCGTTACGAAAACCGTCCAAACAAACGGGGCAACGTGAATCGGGCCCGGGTCCGGATCCTTTAGTGACCCGAAAGTTAGGGAGTTTGTTGATTTCGCGAGGGAGGAAAGCGTCGGAGGGAGATGGGAGAGGGCGGGTGGGAGTAGGACGGAAACGGAGGCGGTGAAGGGCACCGGCGAGGAGGAAGAGGTTGAGGAGGAGAAAAGCGGCGAAGCCGAGGAAGAGGAAGAAGAGGGAGGTGAGAAGGAGCATGATGATTGGTTTGAGGAAGATGGAAAGGAGATTAGGGTTTGGTTTAGGATGGGCATCGGTGGGGTGGGTATGAAGAGGAGGCATGGTGGTTGAAATTGGAATTGAAGATTGGGAAAAGGAATGAAAATGGTGGGAATAATATTAATAATAGGAAGGTTTGGAGAAGAGAGAGAAAAGGAAGGGATAGGCGTAGTTGTAGAAGATGTAAATCTAGGTGCTCTACGGTACACGGCTTTCTCAAATTGTTGGATCCTGCTTCTTCACCTTCCCTCTGTTTGTCCAATTCTTTCAAAACACACGCTTCGGATATTTATCGCTTCCTTTTCTCTCCTTTTTTTTTTTTATGACCACTTCTTTGTAACTTTTTTAAACAACATCTCATTTCTCACTTTTTCTTATATTTATAATCAAATAATATAGATATTATATTACATTTATCATTTATTAATTTCTATTCTTTTTTTTCTCTAATTATTAAATATTTATTTTAAGTGTTGTTTTTTAAAAATAATTTTTTTTTATCAAATGAGCATATTTTAAGACAAATTAATAGTTTTAAGAAGAATTATATTTTAAAAAAATAATTAATTCACTTGCTAAAATAATATTTATATTTAAGATTTTCTTCCCAAAACAAAAACCATAAGGCCTCTACATAACATAGACTAACAGGCCCATTATAATGAAAACAAAAACCATAAGGCCTAAAAAATCTAAGAATAAAACTAAGAGACGCAAAAAATATATCAAATTGTTTTCAACACTAATCATGCACAAAAGTAGTAAGTATTTTTGGCTAGTGTATACGTGCTAAATTTAAATCTCATTTCTAAAATTACTTCAAAGTACAAGGGTGTCAAAGCACATAACTAGGCCTGATTATTTTAATCTTAAGTTTATTTTATGAAAATATTTTATGTTGTCTTTTAAAGGTGGATTTGTTATATCTTGATGTTATTCTCAAAATAAATTATTGTTATACACGCGATGAAATAATAATTAAAGAAAATGTTTTTTTTTTAATATTTTAATTATTTTTAAAAATATATATAGTAGTTCTGTTTTTTAAGAGTAGATAATTGTTTATTTAAAAAATACTTTTCCTTAACAAATATAATTATCACAAATTTTAAAAATAAAATTATTTATACAAGATAAATTTTCTAAAAATATTGAAACCGGTCTTTCAAGATGTATAACGGCTGTATTTTTTTATGCTTTTGATGTTGCTGACCTTTAACAACAATTGAGGACATGCAATTGAAATTGAAATAACCAACTTCTACGTTGTTTGCAAAATTCAGTTTTTATTTTTTATGTTATTTTGGTTTTTTATTGATTCACTCAGCTTAAGATAATTGTATTTGAAAAATACCAAACATTAAATATAAATGTATCTTCTATCAAATATTTGAAAATAGGTGTCTATCATATTATAAAAGTATAATCTCTTTTGTTTGACTAATGGTTGATTCCAAAATTCAACTTTGATATCATATAAAACAAAACTTCTAAAAGTTAGCTAAAATAATAATGGCACATATAAGCATTGCATGGCCTAAGAATATTCACAAAAAGGTTCAATAATGTAATAAAAATTGTTAGGTGCAGAAATAACAGCAGACAGGTGCATCCAACCGTTCCCGTGACCTTAATTAAAAACATCCATCAATGTATACTTAGTCAAGTCACTACACTACTACTACTACTACTTTCTTTTCCATACTTCTCAATGTTATCTATAATTAAATTCATGCATATCCACATCAACAACTCAACACTTGGTTTGGGTTAATAAATTTGAATTTGAAATTGAAATTTCAACCATACTATAAAAGTTTTAATAAGGTCCCCTGATGTTGCATTTAATAAAGGGCCCAGACTCTGCTCACTTCTTACCTTTTCCATAAAGACACAATCATTCATGGCTTTCTCAGAAAAATTTACTTTGCGTCATTTTCTTCTTATGAGTCCACAGTGTCTTCACTTCTATAGTGACGCATAGTTTTACTAAATCCACTATATATAGTATGTGAAAAACGTAAATTGGATTCTTCAGTAACTAAATTTTACAAAATACTCCATGCAAGAAATGTTATCAAACACTGATGCTACAATATTACGTTGGAACAACGTATAAGAATTTGAACAAATTATTATTAATAACAATGACTGTAGCATCATAGTGTTGTAGTGTACTTGAATTAGATTTTGGACGTCTCATTTACCACAATTTGATGGCTTCTATTTAACTCTTAATTTCTACAATAACAAGAGTTGCAACACGATATAAAACTTTGGTATACTAACATGTGAAAAATGAAATCCAAATGTTAAATAAAAAGTTTTATGTTGCCATTGAACAGGTGAATCGAATAGAAGGTGAATAAAAGAATCGCCTACATTATTTTCACCTTCACTGAGGTAGACTCATGTTCAATGGAACAGCAACAAAATTCATGCAAAAACTAAAAAGTAATCCATTCAAATCCCACAACTTTTTTCCCATTCCTCCTCCACCTTTCCACCACTATAAATCTACACATATAAATCTCTATAATTGTAATGATTTTAAAGAAAAATGGCTCAAAAAATAAGAGATAATAAACTAGAGGGTGGAAGAAGCACTGGATGAGTGAACAACCTTGTTCTGTTTTCCTGTTAGCCAAAGCAAAGTCCTTCTAGCAAAAGATGGTGCTCTAGCTTGTGAATCCGTACTATAGCAACTTCGATTTTCTTCATCATAGCCAAATTCACTTCCTCCTCCATTTTCCCATTTACCAAATTCCATCTCAGAAACATTACTCCTTGTATCAAATCTTCCATTCTTTCCCTTCAAATCATTTGTAGAACTACCAACATTCCTTTGTAATGGAAACCTAAATGAAAAAGCCCTTCTAGATGAATCAACCAAAGACCCAACATTTGGCTTATCCTTTTTCCCTCTAAGCCAAATCTTTGATATAGAAAAACTCTCTTTTTGGCTCCTTCCAATAGCACCTCCAATTTCAGCATTAACTACAACATCATCAACTCTATTTGAATCAAAGCTTGCAAATTTGAAATCTCTTCTTGATTCACTGTCATATTCTGACATTGCTAGCTTATGACCTGGAATCAAAGGCAAAACATTCTTCTTCTTACTCATTTGTTGCTTCATTGGAGTCCTAATTGGTACCTGCAATGAAGAAGCTTCATCCATAATATAAGCAAATGACCCCATTGAAAAACACCTTCTATCATCCATATTGTTATTGCTACTTCCTTCTCCATCACCAACACGATCAACATTCCTAAACTTTCCAAGCTTAACAGCGACAACTTTATCCACAACATCTCCTTCAACTCCAACAATTGGGTCAGGAATGTTTTCATCTTCAATATTCGAAACCCAATCGCTTCCGATTTCGAAGTCACCACGGCAACCAAGATGAGAATTTGTTGTCATAACAGAACTAGTCCTTCCAAATCCAACATCACTACTACCTGCATTATTAGCCTCTCTTTCTGAAACAATCTCTCTGGAACTATCACTACCAGATTCCAAAAGAAGAACAATGGATGAACAATTATTGTTTGGTGAAAAATCATGAAGCAAATTAGCTCTACAAAGAGGACAAGTAGAGTGAGACAATAACCATGTATCAATACACTCCATGTGAAAAGCATGACTACATTTTGGCAACAACCTAAGCTTATCTTCAAGTTCAAATTCACACAAACAAACAGCACAATCAAAAGGGTTTTTCAATCCTATAATAGATTTGTAAAGGAAAACAGGCAATGTATCAATGAAAGATTGGTCAACACCAGAATCATGAAGGTGAAAAAGCTGTTGCAATTGACCTTGAAGTGCAGTAACATCATCCAAATCATCGTGGTCTCTACTTTGAGGTCTCCAAAGGAATCTAACTAGTAGGTGAAGTAAACCAGAAATGAAGAAAACAATAGCCAAAATAATAATGATTAGAAGTATACTTGGACTAACCTTTAAGGTGTTATCACTTAAACTGAAATTATCAGATCGAAGATTAGAAGTTGAGGTGATAATGGGTGAAAATGGTGAATTTGGGTTTGGCTGAAAATTAAAATCATTCGGTGGTTGTTCAAATGGAGGCAAAAAGGTGTCACCTTTAAACTGAACAAAACTCCTTCCCATGTTGAAGGGTCAGAGAAAAAACACAAAAGATTGCAACTTTTTATGAAAAATCAGTCATATACACAAGATTTGATTGAAGACACACAAAAAAGGTTGCAATTTTTATACTGAAGACAAGACACTATCTAGTGCTATTAGATTTTTTTGTATTGTGGACAATAAAAAAGAGAGAGTCGCAGGGGCAAAGACACAAAACGATGAAAGAAAAAAACAGTTTTGATGGAGAAATCTGTGTACCTCAGTTGTGTTTTTGTTTTATTGCAGCAGGTGTAGATTTTGACTTCAGTCTGTAAGGTGGGAGAATGAGTTTCTTTGAACCGAGATTATAATAATTTTTTTTTAAAATAAAATAAAAATTGAGTCAAAATAAATAAATTATAAACTAAAAATTAAATCATAAATCATAAATAGGAATCTGTTAATTAATTATGTTGATTTTGCAGGTCGTTGTAATAATGAAATGATAATGACCCATATATCTGTCATTGTTTAAAATCACCCTCAATTCAATGCTTCTTTTTTCTGTACAAATCCAATTAAATGGTCTTGCTAATGCAACTTAGGTAATGATAATAATTAAATACTCCTTTTTTTATTTTGTAATCTAACTATTCTCTCGGTTCCAAATCTTCAATATTTTTTAGTAGAATAGGAAAGATACAAGGTTAATGTAAAATTTAATTAACCTTTATTATTAATTCAATATCTTGAAGAATATATATAGATTTCGTTTACAAAGTGGCAAGACACAATAATTTTTTTTATTATGCTGCCTCAAAACTTTGATTGCTTTAGAAGATTTTTTTTCTCCTATATCCTTTTTTGAAAAAATAAATTCTAAAATATTCCACTCTAAAAAAAAAAAAAATACCATACTAATTTATTTTT
>JBBPBS010000007.1:13586999-13603110 GCA_037974835.1 Cicer judaicum
ATACAATAAATATATATATTAAAAATTAAAATATTTAACTATTTTTATTTTTATTTTTTTACAAATGAGCTAATTATTTTAGAATATAGGAGTATTACTTCATTTCCATTCCAATATGAATCATATGATTAAAAACAAAATAAACTTATTTCACTATTTTTGTATCACTACGAGAACTTTTTACTTATTAAAAAAAAAATATATATGATCAATGTTTTATGAAAAAGAAAAATTATAAGTATTTTACAAAACCATTCTCCATTAATAATTAAAGAAATACAAATTAAAGTAATTGAAAAAAGATAGAGTAATAAATGATAACTATCATAATAAAAAAATAAATATTATAGTCTCTTAATATTATAAAATTACATACAATTTAAGATAAATAAAACATATAAATAGATGATAAAAACAAATAAATAAATTATTTTATTTTATTTTTCATTATCTTTTAATTTATGTGAAATAGTTAAATATTACGAATGTTATGATAGTAGAGAAATTATACTTTAACTAAGTCAAATAAAAAAAATGAAAATATCATCCATATTTAGATATCAAAAGAATGGTTTGCCCGTTTTCTTTTTGAGGTGGGAGTTGTCTGCTGGTTGACTTCCAAGGAAGCAGTTACTTACCATGCTGCATACACCAATCCCAAATCCCAATGCACTCGATTATAACTATTAATGAATGTCAGAGGAAATATAAAAGAAGTGTATTTTAATTTAAGGATAAAATATTTTTTAGGTAAAATACCTTAGTATTAGGTAGTAGAATAGTTACCAGTTAGATATACAGATTAACTAATTGATTTAAGGTTAATTGAAATATAAATTTATTGAAAAATAATTGATATTTGTAAATAATATTACCAATAATTTGCAGTAAATAAATATCTAAAAAATATATTATCTTTAAGATAAAATATAAAAAAATTGACATGTCTAAATTATATCAAAATGTCGAGTAAAAAGCATTATAATAAAACATAAGTAAAAATGGACTATTTTTAACTTTTTATTTTCTTTGATATGTACAACCTATTTAATAGCCACTATTTTATGCAATTACATGAGATGAAAAGTACTTTAGGTAACAAAGTTTAACTTTGAAACGAAATGAAGGTTGGGCCAATATTAAATAGAGATCAAAGATGAATTTTATTATGAGCCATTTTAAAACTTTAATTTTTAGTAAAATTAATAATATGATTATTATTTTTTGAAATAATATTAATTTATATAAAATTTTATAAATCTTTAGTTTTAAAAATATTAAAATATAAGATTCTTTTATGTTATTTTTTTTGAAGCCTTTTAAAAAAAATATTTTTTTATAAACTTAAAATAATTGTTTTTATAATCGTATTGTTAGACCGACCTTGAATGAAATTAACAATAAATTTCTGATTAATTAACTATCTAAACAAACATATAAATGATTGACTTTACTTATATTTTATCATGAATGGGTGAGTATTTTTTTAAAATAAATTATAAGTAAAGATGACATTTAAAAAATGTATGTATTTAATCAAATAAATTTCAACTATACAATAATGATTTACATATTAGGTAAGTAGTTAGTTTGATAATATATTCTTATTTACTAGTTAGTTATAAATTGAATTCATATAGTTAGTTGAATCTGTTATATAATTCATTTTTTGTAATTGTTTATTCAATCAATAAATAAAGGAGATTATTTAAAAAATTACATTTTAGTCATTTTATAACTTACATGCCATTTTTTGTTTATGTATTTCATTAACAAATGCTCTAGAGAGTTTTGTAGATAATAAAAAAAAAAAAAAGTTTATGACATTTGATTTCTATGTAATCATCTTTTTAAAATAATTTAATTTAATTAAAGAGATAAATCATATTTTTTTGACTCCAACACCGAATCTAGACTCTACACGTGATTATAATTTAAGATGACAGCATAGAACTTGAATTTACACTATGTGGTGTGAATCTGATGACTTCACATCTTAAAGTTTGTTATCACTGTGATCAAATTATTTTCAGTTGTTCTATTCCATTTCTAATCTGAATTCTCGTCACAAGTCTCTCAATTGAATAAAATAAAAAGAGAGGTTTAGTAGTAAGTCACAAAGTCTATGGAGTGAAGCACGACACATCCGGAAAGGAAGTAGGAAACTTTAGGATACACTGAATTAAATTAAATAGTCTCGGAAACTGCCTCTTTTATTTTATGTTTTCAATTTGTCTTCATGGGAAATTCTCGTACCAATGTGATATTGTTAAGTGTGTCAGTTAATATTAATGCTATTTATTATATCTTTTAATACAAAATGAAAGTGTAAGTTGTAAACTGAATTTTAAAATTACTTTTTTTTTAAAAGAAAGTTAATATATCTGATTTATATTATAAATTAAATATATTAATTTTTGTTAATTAAATTTTAATGTTTCTTTTAAAAAAGATAATATGAGTATTATTTAAAAGTTCAATAATATTATATTATGAAATAGAAGCATATGATCTTTTTCATTATCATGGTTGAAAAAATGACTTAATATTTATTCGATAAATAAAAAAGGATACTATTAAAAGGCTGACTAATATAATATCTATTAAAGTTACTTAAATTAAATTTTTTAATATATTTATCTATTTAATTTTGATTCAATAAATAATAAATTTTTTTTATAATTAAACACACAACTTTAACTGTAATTAAAATAATAAAAAATTATCATTTTAAAAAGAACAAAAAATAAAATTAAAAATTTAGTGATATTAAACTTAAAATACTGTCAAAAATTAATATATGACATGTCATTAAATATTTAATTTTGATAGTACATAAAATATATTGTATAATAGGAATTCCCAACTATATATACTTACTTGTGAGTGATGAACCCTAAAGTGAAATATACCATTATCATATGATTAAAGTTGTTACAATATTTATTTAACAATGATGAATGGAATTACATTGCGGCATTTAAATTGAATTGACTCTTGGGTGAGGAGTTAGATAGAGTTGGCGTCAATGTCCATAGCTGGCGTGAAACCACATGGTCCCAAGTTTAATGTTGTTTGTCCCTTGGTTCAATCAAACATCCAAGGAGAAAAAATATTAAATATTTGTGATGGTTAAAACAATCATTCACGATACAATTTAAAATTTTGTCATTATTTGTTAAACTTAAAACTAAATAAATATATCCATTAATAGCGTTAATCTGCGGCGGTTTTATTTACGGAGGTTTAGAATCTCCCCCTATAGTTGCATAGTTCTATTTTTAGGGATCTTTTTACCTCCCTTATATTGTGAAGTTTTAATATTATTTAAAATTGAATATATTTTTTAGTCTAACAAGATTTATCTGAAAATTAAATTCGGAATATTTTGTATGAGATATATATATATATATATATATATATTCTAATATTTTACTTTTCACAAGATATAATAATTATAAAATATGTAATGAATTTTGTTAAAGTACTCAAATTTCCACTATAAAAAAATATATAAGTATTAACACACATGTGTTTCAAACATTAGTTTATATATTAAATCTGGTAATACAACTTGAAATTATCTTCTCTCATATTTTGTGGAAGAAGTACAAAACACAAAATTTAATATTTTGGTGCATAAATCATTCTACCCTTGAAGTAATGGTCTAATTTGAATTTAATTTTTTTCCTTTTATTTGCTTATAATTTCCCACTAAACAAACATTATATAGGAACATGAGATTGAATTGCTATACCTGAAGGTATATCATGATTTCTCAAAAGCCTCATAATTGTCTGAGTCTCCAAATTATCCAATCAAAGGCTGCATAAAAATTTGTAAAACTTCAAGCCAACAAATGATTAGATAATAGCAGGAAAAAAATGTTTACTTGCAAGAAACTTTGTTGCTTCATGAATTAAGGCTAAACAATAGTGCAAATAAGTAGAACAAAATATAGTGAATATAATGAGCATTACTTTTAAGCTACAGTGTTTTATCATGCATTCCTGCTATATTTTTGTTTTACTAAAAATATATTCAATGTCTTTGAAATTAAAAAATCGAATATGTACGTGAATTCACAATATTTAAGTTAATAGTATCAAATAAAAAATATTTATGAATATAATAAAATCAAAATTATTAAAAAAAAATATTAATTAAATTGTACATAAATTGCTTTAAAAATTAATTTTAACTTGCCTATTTTTGAAAAAGTCGATTCTATTTAAAACAATGTTTACAAACACTACCCGTTATTTTTAAAAGCCCCTAATTTTATTTTTTTATTAAATATTTTTTTTCATTACTCATATTCACAATAATAATGGTAGATCTGCGAAAAAAATGTTTTTCAAACATCGTATTTGAGTCGAATATAAGGTGCAAATAATTTTCAAAGTATCTAAAACAATCTCACCTTCAATATTAATATATATTTGAAGTGGAGAATAAAGTTAGATATAATAAAAGAAATGATATTAGACTTGGGTGTGCAATTTTTCCCAAAAGCAACGTCTTAAAAAAAGTTGAAGAAAAAGAATGCATTACATACGAAAAAGAATGAGGAAGAAGGTACATAATATTGTAATGTAAATGAAAATAAAAGACGAAAGATTCCGATTGTCTAGGCAGAGTTGGGTTAGACAACGCAGTACAGCATGAGATATCCATAATTCACATCACAAAATTGTTGCCTCTCCACTACTTCGTTGTAGACAGCCTTTTTCCTTCCTGTTTTTTTGAGTTATAATTGTTGTCATGCCAATTATTATCATTAAAGGCCTAAATAAATCACAATGACCAAAGGCAAATGACAAAAGGATAAGGGTATTAATATTATGCTTCACATGATACATAAAAATCGATACTACCAATGTACTCAAATACTACTATAATTAGTCCCAAAACGAAAAAGTTTTAAGCTATCATGCTTTTTTTATGCGCATAATACATAGAAAAGTGACTTTATATAAATAATATTTCATTTGAAATGAAATATAATGAAAAAAATATTAATATATTTAACTTTAAATTTGTATTAGATACAACGTTGTAAAATGACCAAATTTATATAAAATAAAAAAAAATACAAATAAATGAGTTTATATCATTTCAATTTAATAGAAATTTTTAATTGAAGATAAATGAATGATTGAAATAAAATAATATTAAATAATATCATTTTATTCTATATATCTATCTCCAATGAAAATGTTCATTAAATATAGTTCATCTTAATTGAGAGATACAACTATAAAAGAAGTTAATGACTATTTTAATAAGTTCTTTTTTCGTAATTTCTTTTTCAACTCCTTGTATTTTCAAAAGTTTTAAAAAAAAGACTCTTTTCAATTAGTTGAATCATAGATTTTTTTTTTCAAAAACACCTTAAAATTGATGGAACAAGAAAGAAGAATAAACCCTTTTTTTTTCTTCATCGTCATGATAATAAGAGAAAATGTTACTGGTCATCGAGCTAAATTAGGCATATGTCGATAATTTGCTTCTCAACCCACTCCAATATGGTTTTGGGTCAAACATACTAGCCCAATATTACTTTGTTTTAATATTCAATTTATACTAGCCCAATAAACATACTAGCCCAATAAATTATAGATTTAATACCATAATATTTTTTTATAAAAATTTATACGATCAAAACAAAAATAAAAAACTTCGAAGTTTTGCATTTAAGTATTTTTTATTTTATTTCTTATGATTTTTAATTATAAAAATAATTTATACAATTGTTGAGAATTAAAATCAATAGATAAATGTATCACTGCTATTGATTTAATCAATCTTTAATATTCAATATATAAATATTGAAATTGATGAATTAAGAATAAAATAACTCAATTATTGATTAAAATTTTGATAGTATTCATACATACTTTTTCTTCATGATACCATAAGTTGTCAATAAACAAATACCATTTTTGTTATTTAACTATTTGATTTTCATAAAAAAAGGGGTCAAATAATTCAAAATTACATCAAAAGATAAATAAAATTGGATCAGCTCATACAATTTCTAACTGCTTAAATAATATTAACTTAAAATTATATATATTGTATATATGATCGTCAATGCTCTTCTTATAAAAAAATAATTGACAGTGTGGTAGCACATTTCACTATTTTATGTTGTATGCAGTAAATAATCTATTTTTCTTACCTTTTAAATCAACTTAAAATTACAATTTTCAAGCAATTATAAATTTTTGTATCTCAGACTATTTCATGTTCAGCCAATTTTTTAAAGTCAAACTTAGTGAATCAAAATAATTTCAGACTTAAATGTAGTTAAACCAACCCATATTTATATAATGACATAGTTAATTGAGTTTGTTGATCATACTTTTTTTTAAAATTTTATTTTATTGCATTTTTTAAATTTATATAATAATATATTTCAATTCAACGATCAATTTTATAATTTAGATATGTATTAAAAAAGAAAAATATTAAGTATTACAATAGTAACGAAAGATATAAGTCATATGCTTTTTTTTTTTAATTGATTGAACTATTTCAACTCATTAATTTTTGCATTTGTGATTTGTTTATGAAAAAGTCTATCCTATTATGTAGCATTTTTAAGTATAAAATAATCAGTTATAATATTAAATTTTACACCAGATCTTCGTACTTATTTAAAATAATATATTAAATATTAAAATAAAAATTAATTGTATTCGTTAATTTTTTAAACATATATCTTATTATTTATTAAAATAATATTAATAAATTTTTAAATTCAAATTGATTTACCATCAATTTTTTTTTTGGTAAATGTGAAAATGAAACCTAAAAAACAAATTTATAAAAAATAACACATAAACATAAAATTTAGAAAGTATGGTGAGCATGCGTTGGGAATAAAATAATTTATCGTCACTTATCGCGTGAAAGCATAAGGTACATTGTTTAAAAAAGTAATTTTATGAAACTGATATAAAGCACGTCATTGTTTGATTGCAAATAACAGTGTTAATAAAATAAATAAATAAACGGTCCTAGAAGAAAAGCTAAAAATGAAGATGATACTGTAAATGTAAATGATAGATATTAGGAATGAATTTCTCCTCCGCAAAGGGAGGGGACGGACAAAGAAACAAACTACCGATTTGACTCTTTTTTAATAACCAATTCAATCCAATCAATCATGCTCACAACAACGTCTTTTCTTCTCTCTCTCTCTCTCTCTCTCTCTCTCTCTCTTTCTCTCAAGTTTACTCTTTTCCCCCAATTTTAGCAATTTTCTTATTTAACCAAAAATATCATTCCCATCATCTTCGTTGTAATTTAATATTTGCCTACCCGTTCGGTTAATGGAGGAGGTGCTTTGAATTTCATTTCATCACCAATTTTCTCCCACAAACGTCTCTAAATTCTATCTACGTAGGGAAACTTTTTATTCCTTTTTTTTTTTTTAAATATGAAATATTTGGTGATGTATATTACGGTGTGATTGTAAATGTTGTTTTCTCGGAACAATTTGGAGCTGCTTTAAGTTTCATTCTTTATAAGGAATGTTTAGATTTTTATGTTAGGCACACCATTTCCGCTTTGCGAATTGGGAATTCAATAGAGATTAGAGATATTCTTCTGATGGTACAAATATTTCGTTTTTAAATATTTTTGCGTTTTGTTTTTTGTTTGGTTTCTCGAAATTCACAATTTGTTTATCTAATGTTTTTAAAAATTATTACTAATAATTGTTTTTTTTAAAATATTTATTGAGCAGTTTATGGTTTGTGGAGAAAACCTCAAGAATCATGCAAAGGTGGTCTTTGACAGTTACAACCAATTCCTTCTGATGTTTTGAGAAAGGGTTGTTGTTGGTTTGGTGAATTGAATTGAATTGAATTGAATTGAATGATCCTATATAGGATTTCGGATTGATTAAGGTTTGAAGATTCCACGTCAGGGATTTTTTTGTCAAAAAGTAAAATTGGGGACTTTTTTCTAAGGCTGTGAAGGAAGGAACTCTTTTTCTGACTAGTTAATTATTGTGTTCATTAATAATTTGCGAGGGACATGAAATTTCTAAGCTTGGTTGGGAATTCTTTTGGATGTTCTGCATCTGGGGAGAGATTGGTTTCTGCAGCAAGAGATGGAGATGTTCAAGAAGCCAAGGCCTTGTTGGATTATAATCCACGCCTTGCAAGGTATTCTACTTTCGGTGTTCGCAATTCGCCTTTGCATTACTCTGCGGCTCATGGCCACCATGAGGTATATGTTTTTTCAATTCAATTCAATGCACCTCATTTTCTTTTATTGTGTTTTTTTCACAATTTGTATCGACGAATCTGTTGTGTTTTGCATTGATGTAGATAGTGTATCTCTTGCTTGAGTCTGGAGTTGATATTAATCTCAGGAATTATCGCGGTCAGGTAATCCAATATTACTTTGTTTGAATGTTCTTTTCCTTAATTCAATTGACTATAAAGTTACCACTCAATTTAGCACACACCCTGACTATAAATTTTCTATGTTAAATTTTTGGATATGAATTGCGTCATGTTTCTTTCATTTATGAAGAGAGCAATTTCTTTTACTTATTTAATAGTTTATACCATTAACAGACTGCATTGATGCAAGCTTGCCAACATGGTCACTGGGAGGTTGTTCAGACTCTAATTATTTTTAACGCCAACGTATGATCATTACTGCCAACCTAATTTGTACCATTTTATTAACAATGTCATAAATTATTGATGGAATGAGTTGTAATCTATCAGTTGTTTAATTTGAATGCAGATTCATAAAGCAGATTACCTAAATGGAGGTACTGCTCTCCATTTGGCTGCTTTAAACGGCCATACCAGGTGCATTCGGCTCCTCCTGGTGGACTATATACCGAGCATACCTGACTTTTGGGCTGCATTACAGACAGGTGATCACAAATCAATCTCAGAATTTGATCGAAGGTACTTTTACTTAGAAGTCCTATTGTATTTGTTGTCATCCATTATAAACTGGTGTAGTGAGTTAATTTTGTCTTTGAATGGTTGCATAAAAAGTGGTCTTTGCGAGGTAATTAACAAAACGGCTGATGGTGGCATCACTGCTCTGCATATGGCAGCATTGAATGGGCATGTTGAAAGTGTGCAGTTGCTTTTAGACTTGGGAGCTTCTGTGTCCGAGGTTACTGTAGAGGACGGAACTACTATTGATTTAATTGGTAATTATTTAGCATCACCTAATTTATGTGATAAAGTGATGTCAAATATTTGATTTGGAAAGTCAGGCATTTATATTCCTACTATCTGTCGATGGTGTCCATATCGGTACAACTAGAAAGTGAGAGATTTTGATTACAGGTTTTTCCTAACTTGCAGGTTCTGGGAGCACTCCACTCCATTATGCAGCATGTGGTGGAAATGCACAATGTTGTCAAGTGTGTTTCTATTTTCCTTTAGGAGAAAAATTTACATTTGGAACTGAAAATATGTTTTTCTTCCGGATGAATATTCAAATTTTAAGTTAGTTGGGTATATTACTGCTCTTCAAATTGAAGTTCTATTTATTTTGTATTATTTGTTTGGTTCAGCTGTTGATTGCCAAGGGTGCTAGTCTGACTGCTAATAATGCAAATGGGTATGTATCATTACATATTTGTTAAGTTTGATGTGTGATGAAGTTACCTTATTTATAACCTGGCATGGTAAAGATAAATAAATATTTTGATCTATTTAATTTATCGAAAATTTATAAATCTTCTAGAAGAGCCAAACAAATTCCTCCCCCTTGTCTTTTAACTTTCTATGAAACTTACTAGAACAATTGTTTGGATAAAAAACTTAATTAAGTGTCTATAGCATAAACGCTTATCATATAAATGCTTTTGTATAAACTATTTTTTATAAAACATGTAAAAAAAAGTCAAAATGTTTATACTAAATTTATCCTAGAGAGCTTATGAAAATAAACTAACAACAATTTATGGACATGTCATATGTTGTTTCTATAAACTCTCCCAAACAGTTTAACAACTGTTTATGTTAGTAGATAAACTCAAATAATTTAATTCAAACAGACCCTATTTAGCTCACTTAGCTTTTTACCAGAAATTTGAGTTTAATTTATTAATGATTTATTTGATTAAGAGTATCCACGTTCCAGGTTTTTGTGTGTGAACATGAACATATGCTATAAAAATTAGCCTTACACTAAAATCATTTTTCTCTCTTGGATAAGAATATTGCATTGCTCACCTTGAACTTTAGATGCAATTATTATTATATTGGAACTGTATGTAATTATATCAGTTTATGCATGGCATTGTATAGTGTGTTTTGTTGTACTTGCATGAAGCAAATAGTGATTTTTATGGCCTTAAGCATTATGTATCTTAGATGAATTTCAAACTGGTTGGTTTACTCTATCGATTTTTGTTTTGAAGATGGACTCCGTTGATGGTTGCTCGTTCTTGGCATAGAAACTGGCTTGAGGACACCTTAAAAACACCTCCAGCCGAAAATTTACAAGTTCTTCCTTCGCCATATATATCTCTTCCACTTATGAGCATTGTGAGAATTGCTAGGTATGTGTTTTCACTGCCATCCTCTTAAAAATTCAACCAATTTCTTACTATCAGTTAATAACCTTTTGTGATTGATATTGGTTGCTAGCTGATTTGCTCTTCCTGTGGAGAACCAAGTTAAATTTTGTTTTCCTAGAAATTAGCTTGATCTGATTTTAATGATGACATTTCTTTTCATGAATTTGTTGACTCTGCTTTGACTTCAAGTTAACTATTGGATGAGTTTAAATAACTATTATACTTTGAATGCGGTGACAAGCTTGATTATCAAAGAGTTCCTAATATAAATTAGAATTAAATGATACTAGGGAAAATTTATTAAAACTTATGTTTAATTGTATGCATTTTAAATTGAAAATAATGAGTGAAGTTAGTTATATGATTTTATCCACACTTGATTTGAAAGCCAGTTTACTCTGCCACAAAAAATTTGTGTATTCCAAAGGTTACTAATATTGCTCTTTCCTTCTTCTTGCTTCTGTTGTTATCATATGTTACAGAGAATGTGGATGGAGGACAAGTGAATTAGCACCAACGTGTTTAGATCCATGTGCAGTTTGTTTGGAAAGGAAATGCATGGTCGCTGTTGAAGGTATATATGTCTATTAAATTGACAAATAAAACACCCTTTTATTTAACACTAAATGCCTTTTTAGATACTTAAATAAACTTTTTATGTGCAACAATTGCAAAGGTGATATTTTCAAAATGTTCTATTTACAATATATAGTCATTTCATTTTGACAGATATATTTATTTACAAATATAAAGTAAGTTGGTCAGTTCTTTTCTATAAGTGGTATGCATGTGTCAAATAATAAGATCAAATAATTAAAAGGTAAAAGGTGACAACACATGTTATCACACCAAAAACAAAGGGAAAAAAACATAACTACTCTTATCTATTGGTAATGACAAGTTTTGAATCAAAGGTTAATCAATAGAGCCATAGAGAGAGATGTATTTTGCAAGTGTTTCCATAAGAAGTTATTTATGGCACAGTCATATCCCTTTCTAACCAGGCATTGTGCAGTTTTTATCTTTCCACGAACATGTATGGTGTCAAATCCATGTGATCTTTTTCTGTTTCATTTATTTCATTTTATATGTTGTTATATAGTTTACACCCATGCTATTGTCATCTACCTCTTGGTCTTTTTGTGGCAAAATTAAATTTTGTTTTCAGTTAATCCTTTATCTATATATGTTTTAATTTAGTCTTGCATGTTGTAAAATGTAAAATATTAACTTTTAGATGTGCCATATGCACAATCAAAAAATTATGCAATGGATTAGAACCCGAAAAACCTGCTAAAGAAAACCAAAATGAAACCAACATTGTCTTGTTTTAGAATATGCGGCTTTTTTTAGTCTTAATGTTAGAGGAAAGTGACCTTGTTAATCTAAAAATCGTCTGGGAGCTAATTATAGTTTAACTAAAGATTGTTCCAATCAGGGTTAATGTGTAGCTAATTTAAAATAAACAAATAAAGTACTAACTTGATATTTAAACTTTATTGTTATTGGCATGAATACTGCTGGTTCATATATTTCACTAATAGTCTCAAAGTACCATATGTGATTCTATGTTTCCTAATGCATAAATTTGGTGGATCTGAAAATGCAGGTTGTGATCATGAATTCTGCACACAATGTGCCTTGTACCTTTGTTCAACAAACTCTGCTTCAGCAACCACACATGGTTCCCCAGGTTCAATTGCTTGTCCTCTTTGCCGCCACGGCATAGTCTCGTTTGTCAAGCTTCCAGGCACAAGACCACTGCCTAAGGAAATGCCAAGAACAACGAACTTATCCTTAACATTTTGCACATGTTCAAGTGAAGTGCTTGGAGATTCCACCGACATGACGACTCCATTTTGCAAACCAATTAGATCAAAAATTTCCTCCCCTTCGAGATCGTTTCGCTCGCTGAGTTGCCAGAGATTCTCTTCATTCAAAATCAACTCTAGTCTTTGTTTGGGAGCTGATGTTAGTCCTTCATTGGTTCCTTGCACAAGTGTGAGTAGGAACTTGAGGAACCATTTGGCAAGATGTTCTGGTTCTGGTTTTAGAAGATCATCTTCTCATGACGAGAGAAAGAAGTTTTCATGGTTTTGTTCTCTCCATCAATCCGTTTCCACAGGCAGTGGATGCTGATTTTAATTATTTACTTTTGAAGTCATTTTTATGGTTTTCATTTTATTATCACACCAATATAATAGCAATATCCAAAGTTAATATTTATAATTCAAAAGATCATCTATTCACTGTTGACACTGTTATTAGCTTGCAAGTTGTAAATAACACCCCAATTGTTCAGCCGAAACAAGCATTTTTTTTTTGGTACACATTTATTGATGATGATTTACACAACAATCTATAAACTAGTTCATGATATGTCTACCACAAACTTCTCAAAAACAGTCAAAGGGTAAAATTGTACTATTTTTAGTAAAAAAAATATAATAATAAAATTTGGAAAATAAATATAATTGTATTAAAATTTACCCAAAAACCAAAACAAGATCTATCTATAGACCAATCATATGCGGTGAATTTGTAGAGTTTGCACATTTATAATCGTTTATTTATGGTTAATCGTCCGGATTTTAATCTGGATATTTTAGAAGTTAAGAAAAACAATCAAAATCATTTTGATTTTTTGATCGTCCAATTTTGATTCTATGGTTAATAATGTGGTGGTTGTTCCTCGGTGATGTAGACCATTATATTGAGAACAAATGTTGACTTAATCTTAGAGGATCGATTTTGATTCAGTTGTTGGTTACAAATTTATTAAATTTGCCTTAAAGTTATGTCAACTATGAGCAGTTCATATATGTGGATGGACCACAATCCCACGTGCATATGCTTATCATCATCACTGTGTAACCTTTCTTTCTTCACGGAAATTTCTAACCAAACAACAAACACAACTTTGAAATATGAACTCAAATTAGCTCAGAATGTTTCATGTTCGCCGTACTCCAGTTTCGTCCTTCTTTCATGTACGTGATCCAAAAAAAATAAAATTTAGACAAAGATTATTAATATAATCTGTGGTACATAAATTAAACATAGTACTAGAGGAAAAAATGTTCATAAAGGAAATATTTATACATGAACATTATGCATGGTCAAGAACAACCATGCTTACAAAGAAACATCATAGTATTGCTAAATCAAAGCTCAGGAGGAATAGCTAAAAACTAAAAAAATGGGAGTGATTGACAAGATGAGAGGATAAATTCTATCTAAATAAACAAAATTAAAAAATTCTAACAAAGATGAAAAAATTAAAAAGCCTTGCAAGGTCAAGAAAAAAAAAATACAAAAATATAAAAAAAATTAAAAAGAATAATAAAGCTCAGTGAGGATATCGCCATCAAAATCCTACCTCCATTTGCTACATTGAAAACCAGTGAATCTCATTACACAAAGTTTACATGCTAGTTGGAGATGTTTGGTCCAATTTGAGAGAGATTCTTGAGCAAGTCCTATCAAAAACATATTGAGCGGAAGAAGTGAATAAATATCGAGGAAATGTAAGGCGTGATGATGTTATATGCAATAAGTGCTATATATGATATAAATAGGCAAGTGAAGTTGCATGAAGGAGTAGATTGAAGTGGTTAATTAATTATTACTAATTTATTAAATGAAAAGAAAATAGTTGGGGAAATAAATGAAAAGAGAGGATTACTGACATTCCCAAAAATGTTATTGTTTCAGTGTTGTTTTGGAGGAAAAAAAACAAGTGGTTAGTGGGAAAAAGTGAAAAAAAAACATTGATCTTTTGTAAACAATTCAATATCTAATTATTATGTTATTTTTTATATTAAATTATTTTAAATTTAATTTGAAACTTATAACTAATTTTTTTAGAATAAGATAAATTTTTTAAAATTAAAAATTCGTTGAAAAGGATATTTTTTTATGGTTGAAAAAAATAAAATTTAAATTATTTGAAAATAAAATATACATATTTAATATTTAACATGTGATTTTGGTCTGTTTACTATAAATTTAAAAAAAAGTTATTTTAGTCTTTAACAATATATAAATTTATGAGAAAATCAAAAGCAATTTAATATATAATTTTTTTTATGTTATTAGAATCAGTTTCTTTTTTAAATAGTTTTTAGATTATTTTTTAATTTTGATTTACAAAAATTATAACCTAAAAACTATTTAAAAGAGTTAGAGTGACAAAAAAAAATTATATTTCAACTCCTCCGGTTAAAAAAATTATTATCAATATTTGTTATTTAATAAAACCTTTTAAGATTAATTAGTTTATTTAAAAATAATAGTTGTTTTACCAAAAAAAACTATAGGAAACCGTTTATTTAAGGTTTTACTTTAATTGTTGTAGGTATAAGTGTGTACAAAAATATATTTCTGTTTGGGGGCAGGGAGAAGTCTTGTTTGATTGTAAAATCAGAAAAATGGCGACTGATTTGAGAGAAGAAGGGATAAAGTACATAAGGTAGCAGTGACAAGCAATGTGACTTAACAATTTTATGTGCCTTTTTTCTCTACTCTTCTGTCCTTGTAATAATCTTTTACCTACTCAGTCACGTAAAATACAAAAGCATGCATAATACTTTAAGCATCTCAAAATAAATGAATTATTTCTTTATTTAACATATATTAAAGAGATAATGTAATTTTTATTAAAAAATATCTTGTTAAGTATCAATATTATAAATATATAATTGAATATATTATATTAAAAATGATGTAGTTAGTATTAATTAAAAATAAAATTAAAAACGAATTAATTAATTTATTTTTTAAATTGATCAATTAGTAATAATATTACGGGGAGTTGGGACTCGAACTTCCAAGAAAAGGAAACCAGAGTTAAAACAGTATGGGACCTGCCTCTGTCTCCTGCAATGCAATCAATTCATCTTTCACAAGCTTAAAAAGTTCAATTTCAAACACACATACAACATTTTTTTTATTATTCAATCTTCGTCCAATCACATAATTTCCACCTATTAATTCTTCTTACTTTTCTTTTTTAATTCATTTTTTCCGTTTTTTACATAAGTTAAGGACAACCATGAGAAACGATCATCTATTTATATTTGGTTTCGTGGTTTATTTTAAAAAAATTACATCGAGTCAGCATAGTTTTATTTGTAATGACTTTTATTAAATGCAAATTATTTTTTAAAAATTAATTTAAACAATCATTAATTAGAAACTTTAAATTAATATAGTTTCTATTCTCTGAGAATCATAAACAAGAGTTAATTTTTTACCATATATGAAAAAAAGTCTGTTTTTATCCAGGCCGAGGAACATTAATTGTCTATATGGTTTATAAAAAAATTGTATCATTAAAATGATTTTATAGATATTTTCCAATTAAATTTTGGAAATTTATATTTTAGTTTATTTATATATTATCTTTAAATTAATATTTACTAATTAAAAAAACATTAATTTTTATTTTATTTTCATGTTTTATAAAGTACATCTATCATAATATGTATGAATTTATTAGTATATATGATATGTTTTTTTATTTATAAAAATAT
>JBBPBS010000007.1:13604675-13632685 GCA_037974835.1 Cicer judaicum
ATATATATATATATATAAAATATACAAAAGAATGATAAAAAAAGATACTATTTTTATCAAATTAATTTTATTAATTATTGGTATATTGTCAATATCATACATGTATAGTGAAAATATACTATATTAAAAATAATATAAATAATGTTAATTAAAAGGTATGATAATTATAAGTGCATTAAAAACTAAAAGAATAAATTATTTTATGAATTTTTTTTAAATAGATCAATTATTATGAATTGAAGAGAGTATATTTGAATATGGTGTTGAAATATAATTTAAATTTTTCTTATAATAAAAAAAATGATAAATATATTTGGAAGTAAAATAACATAACTCGTTCTAATTGGAGAGACGGAGAGGGTAAATGGTGTGTTGGGATAGGGTAGGTAGAAGGGGAATATATATGGATCTTACAATGTTCAGCCTTTTCAAAAATCTAACTAGATAGCAATTGATGGGACGATACATATTCTCAGAAAATCAGATTCTATCTCTCACACTCTTTTCTTTATCTTTCTCTTTCAACTTTCTTCCCCAATGCTTGCAGCCGCCTACGTAATATAAACATATCAGCATGCAACTCTTTTTGGTAAATGATATCAACATGCAACTCAGATTCTAAATTTCAAAATAATTAACGCCCTTCTTGAAACATTTGTTAGTAGTTTTTTTAAAAACAATTAAATATGAAATTTTATTTAATTTCAAATTATTAAATATCGAATAGAATATTTATCGTGAAAAGAGTCCATACCTAAATGTATTATTGACCACTCTTCTACTAAACCTAATATTTCATCGGAGTGACTCCTTCCTATCTCTACTAGTGATTGAACAAATACATTTAATGATAATTGTAAATCTTGTCGTGATCACCTTAGTAGGTTGAGAGAGATCGGCTTAATTTTTTTTCTAAAATAAATTATGCTAAACACGAAAGATATAAACTCATTTTATTTACTCAAATACTAATTTGAGATTAATAAGAAGGTACACCCATATGAAAAACTAAGTCATTGTAACTCCATTTCTCTAGTTATGATTGTTACCTTGGGTCTTCTCGATATCAATTATATAGATTGGATTTAATAGTGAATCTAGTTGTTTTTAATCCATTTTATTAAAATAATATTTTTATTTTTAATAATAAAGGTCCGTTCTTATTTTTTTTTGAAAAAATTGTTATATATATATTTCTAATTTTTTTAAATTTATTAAATATTTTATTTTCTTTATTTTATTTTAAAAATGTCTGTATTAGACATATGTATCATAAAGAGAATATTGAGTTTGTGTAATTTTTCTTTTATATTTTTATCTTTCATTTAAACTATTTTATTTATATATCATTGAAGTTTCCTTGTAATAATAATTAGATGCTGCCTACATTATATGTTGTATGTGTTCCTCGCAGGCAAGGGCAGATATAGTATGTAGTTAATAAGGCTCTTCATCCCACAAGATCACAAAAGTAATTTGAAGGGTGGAAGAAATTTATGGATCCGGAGGAGCAAGTAACGACGCATGGA
Source organism: Cicer judaicum (assembly GCA_037974835.1). Taxonomy (NCBI): domain Eukaryota; kingdom Viridiplantae; phylum Streptophyta; class Magnoliopsida; order Fabales; family Fabaceae; genus Cicer; species Cicer judaicum. The sequence goes on from JBBPBS010000007.1 coordinate 13,606,205, forward strand.
TATGTATGTGAAGCTTCATATTTGTCTTTGATGAGTAGAGAGTAGAGAGTAGAGAGTAGAGACGCTTAGCTATTTCCATGTTACAAATAAATGCTTTCTTTATCTTTTATTTTTGTTCAATTAAAGTGTTGCTATTCAGCGCTACTGTTACGTAAAGTTAAGCAAAGGGTATCTTATCAGTTTTTGTGTTTATGTTGTGCGTATAGGGAGAGGGCTAAAGCCAATTTTAAGTATTCATTTATCACTCCAAAACGATGGAGTGGGTTAATTTATTTATTCGTTTGTGTGTTACATTCGATAACGGAAGGAATCAAATTCATGAGTTTTCCAGTCACGAGCTGACCAAGAAGTGACAAATTGATTGATGGTACAAAACTCAATATATAAATAATAATTATAATAATATGGTATGGACATTCTAATATAGCCGGCCTGCTATGCTATATTGTTAACACTTTGCCATTTTCGCAACTGACGTTCCACTATTTGCTCATCAATATTGGATTCCTAACTAAGTTTTTTTTGTCCTTTTTATATACCATCAACTTTATTCATTTTTTTCAGTTTAAATTAAGAGAATGAGTATGTGATTCATCCGCACTCACTTTGAAACATGGTAGATGAAGGAAGATGGTTGCTTGACCTTGAAAATAATCTACGTGGATACAACAATTTACTAGAAAAAAATTAGAACATTCTTAGTCTTCCATATAAAATTACATCAAAAAAAACATGAGTTATCTTTATTGTAACCAAAGTTGTTGGAAGGTAAGTTATATTGTGAAGCCAATTGTACATTTTCATATTGAAGAAGATACTATACCCCTCTAAATCAACAACCATATTTCAGAAATCTTTCATGACCTCACAGTCATGCAACAAATGCATGATAAATTAAAAAGCAGGAAGACAACTATGATTATTTCTCTAGAAAACCTTTCATTATTGGTTATAAGCCTACCATGTACAAGTCTCCATAGGAATGTACAATAACAGTTAGGACTCTGTCATTTCCACACATGACTGTAAAATTATTAGGCACGTTAGATTCGTGTAACAACATATAAGCATATTTCATAGTAGAACTGCCATTTGAGGATGACTGAAAAATCAGAAAGGCTGGAACTAATAAGTTTCACTTTAGCAATCTTGTCACAGATGAAATTATGAACCAGAGGCCAAATGGAATCCTAATTCCAAGAAACGTTATAATTTAGAAGCATGAAATTCCAATAGTGGGATATGATTACTAATAACCTGAACAATACTATAGATATGTTTTAAGGAAAAAATATTTCCTAAATTTTGTAGTCGGGTCATAAATAATGAATGATCCAAATGATATGAAGGGGTCTTGATTTGTAATATGCCAGACTAACTTCATCATATAAGCTTCATTGTGAATCCTAAAGTTTTTAAAATCAAGACCCCTTTCATTTTTCAGACAACAAATAAAATCCCAAGAGAATAGATGACATTTTCTCTTATTATCATTAGATCCCCAAATAAATCCCTATAAGTTTTCTCACTCTCAAGACAAATAGATATAGAAATAAGGGAATATTAAATTACACGACTTGAAATATTAGAAAGAGAACTTTGGGACAACGTTATTGATCTTCCTATAAAAGAAAATGAATCGACCTCCAACCTCATAATTTTTTTCCCTATTTTATCAAACATTAATTGGAAGGAACTTTTTGAAATCCTTTAAGAGCTCCCAAGTAAACTCTCAAATCCTTAGTAGCTGTCATGCCAAGGTCATTTCTAAGAAGAATAGTTTTGTTTTCAATGACTATCTGTTTTTCTTTTGTTTTTTTTTTTTTTAATTTTTTTTAATCTCAAATATGTATTTGACTTAATTTTCACTTATTTCACGTGATATTCATTTATTGGATACTAACGCATAGATAAATTATTTAAAAATTTTGTGCAATAATTATAATGTGACATGTGAGTTCAATGTATCAATTCAATATAAAGTTAACTTGTGAAATTATCATTTTTTATATGAAATTTAACTATTTATAACTTTATTTATCATATTTTTAATTGATAAGTTGACAACATGAATAAAAAAATTAATCGATCTAATCCCAATCACACTTGTTTTTTTTTTTTTATATCCCAATCGCACATGAATTTTGATTTTATTCAAAGAATAAAAAAGAAAACCTAAATTTATAGTTTTTTTTAAATCCCAATCGCACATGAATTATATCCTAAAACGATTTGTGTGTACATGGTTTAGCAAAAAATATAAAAAAAGAAAGTTATAGAAAAGAAGAAAAAGAATAAGATGCAGATGTAGCCACGAATAAGATAAACATAATAATGGCGCTAACGTCTTCGCTCTGTTATTTTCCTCCAATTTCAATATCAGCATTCACATTCTCCAACCTCAGAACACAAATCCAATCCTCTTCTTCTTCTTCTTCCGCAAACGTTTGCACCCAAAATATCGATACTTCTCTCATCACCATCTCCGAATCCTTCTACGAAGATGAGCTCTGGGCCGCTTCCTCTCTCCGCGTTCGTTCCTTCAATCAATTCCGTCCCGACACTTTCGGACTCCAAGTCAGTTTTCCACTTCAATCTTTTTTTCCCTATTTTCAAAATACCCAATTTCAGCTATATTCATCGTTTTGCAAAACGCTGTGTTCAAAAGAGTGAGCTTTATTCGAAGCGTTTTTTTTTCGTGTTTGTTAAGTTTTGTTAGGATCACGCGAGGTACTTGGCTGAGCGTGAGTTTGAAGCACTTAAGGAGCGTATTTCGGGGAAAAAGATGGGTTTCAGAAGAGTCTCTTGCATAAATGCTTCCCTTCCTATGTCTCATATATCTACTCTCTATGCTGATTTATGTTCTTCATGCAAGGTTTGTTTATTTCCTCCACTCATTCCTTATCGCTAAATCTATCTCTTCTCATCCATAAATAAGTCAATGCCAATGTGTTCCATAATGTTCATTTGTTTATCACATGTCAATACATTAAGTTTAGTGTCTCTATTAGTGCTTTGTACTCTTTGGTTTCTTGTAACAATATTTAATCGTAGTTTAGTTAAACTTTTGTAGTTTTCTGCCAGTGGAGAAGACCGAATTGTAGTTGGGTCTCTTGATCTTAATCAATGCTTGAACCTTCCTGATGAAATTGTAGGGATGAAGCCAAAGGTATTTTCATATATTCAACATTTCTAAATCTATACGCTGTGTGTGTTTAACTGAGTAACTGTTTATGTCTTCGCTTGCTTTGGATGATCAAGTTTTTATATGAAAATGGACAACTCTTCTATGGTTATCGATTTGCAATAATAATTTATGTAAATGGAAGTGATTGAATAAATATACATGTGTTGGTGTCGTGTCAATGTTAGACACTTGACGTGCCTACGATATGAAATGTGCACATAGTGTATATTGCTAAGTCCATCTAATTGTTTAATGTTTTACTGTCAGGTCACTGGAGTTGATATTACAAGGGCGTACCTCAGTAATGTATGTGTAGCTAGCGAGTTGCACAGAAATGGGTTGGCCTATGCACTTCTTGAAAAGTCAAAGTTAGTTGCTCGTAATTGGGGTAAGAAACAGAGAAGCACTTAACTGCCACATGGATGTTGCTATTGTTGTTTTCAATGCCTTGAAAATGGTCTATTTATGAACACTTATTATTCAAGTGCCACTGCCACTACCAATGCTTGTAAGTGGTGATCTTGTGCCTTGAAAAGGCTTTGGCACTTTGTTGTTGAACTTGATTATATATCAGAGAACTCTTAGTCCTTAACCCTAACTATTTATCTTGATAAGGAAAATGGATGTGTAGAGAAGACCCACAGAAGCACTGTGAATGAAGAGAGCAAATAATAAGGAGGATAGTTCATAGGATAGAGGTAGATTATTGTAAGTCAAACTATTAAGAGAAATTTTGAGTTAAATAATATATCTTTATATATGATCGCCTAATGCTGTTGTGCAATCCAAGTAGCCAATTTTGTCTAGTGGGAAAAGACTTTAATTGTTTTGGTATAAGGAAAATATATATTTTTTTAATTTGGAACTTCTTTACCTGTTCACCCAATTTTGGTCCATATTAATCAAAATATTGGATGTTCAGTGATAATTAGGAAATCTTAAAGATGGTCCTGGCTTTTACTACTCTGAGCATGTCTTTTAGAGTTAAATAATTTCAATATTCATAACTATTATATGGAGAAGTATCCTTGTAACCCTGCAAAACTAGTCTTTTTGATGGTGAAACATCTCCTGTCTAAGCCTTCGAAGAGAGACTAGTTCTTCTGTAAATAGTATGGTAACTATCAAACTCATGGCAAGAAAGAAGCTGGTTTTCTTGTTGTGTATCCTAACAGATCAGATTACGCCAGTCATGTTTGATGTGTTTGCTCGTTTCAGATGTTAAACATAAATCCTATCTTGACGTTTATATTTTCTTCACTGAGTTAAGGTTGTCGACAGTCTTAGAAAAAATGACATGGCGGTTTTTATTCGGCTGCTTGTAACTTTGTGAAGTCTATTGACCATATTCCGTATGATCTTGGACATAATAGATTGTTCCTAATTTGGTCAACAATGATATGATTCTGGCCATTGTCAACAGGTTTCCCAATATTGTAAGAAAGGGCTGCAACCTATGTTTGGTTCGCAGTAGGGGGATTTGAAACACTATTATCATCACAACCCCCTGCTGGATTAGATTTTTATTTTTCTATTGTTTTTTGTGCCAAGAAGAACCAGGCATCATTGCCAAACAATTCCGATTACTGTCTTAATCTGTTGTAAGTGAATTGTTCAAGTACTTGTTGTGTTCCATATGAGTTATAAACCACTCCGTATAGTTATCTGCATATAAACAATAATATTGGACCTTTCATAAACCAAGAAGTGGTTAAATTTACTCATTATTTGTGTGTCTTTTCAGGCATAACAGATTTGTATGTCCATGTTGCTGTTGACAATGAAGCAGCAAAGAAATTGTACATGAAGAGTGGGTTTGTTTACGAGAGTGATGAACCAGCGTGGCAGGCCAGGTTTCTTGATCGACCCCGAAGACTTCTCCTATGGATGGGTCTTTCAATCACCTAATTCGACGGTGTTGTCATGTATCCTGTGTTTAATATGGTTCTATCTATTCTTCTTGTTATTTTCAGAACATTCCCACGTTAGTTACCTCTTTGGTTTTCCTTCCTTTCATTCCTAAGCTGTTAGAAAATCTGGCGGCTGACAAAGATCCTTTGTAAGAAATGAATTATTATACACAGGGTAGCTTCCCCTTCATCGTTATCTATATACAAAAGATTTATATACAATTGTTATCATATAGACGGACCTTGCACTCATGTATGCTTTTTAGAGTTTTTCATGAGGTGTCTACTCAAAGATATCAATTTCACCTTATAATTTTAAGGGACAAAGTTTCAATCTTTTCAGTTATAATTGTAAAATGACAATTATTACTATTTTAATTTTATGATAATTTCCTTTTTTCCCAATTTAAAAATAAAGTATGTTTTTCAAGGTTGAATTAAGATTTGGTTGAGTATTGCAAGGGTCAATGATCGCTAATTCTACTATATTCCAATACAACATTAACCTACGCAATTTGTAACATGGACCACCATTGATCAATTTTAAAAAATGTTTAAGACTTCAACTATCACATATGCCCGTCTCTTAAAGGTACACGATAATTGTATTTATTTTTATGATTGCGATAATTTAAATAATATTGATTTGATAATAATACGGAAAAATAAATATTTATTACATATTAAATTTATATCAATTGAATTATTATTTTATTCATAAAGACAAAGAGAGTCACAAACTATTATTTCGAAATAGTATTGTCAATCATCATTAGAATTTTTTATTTCGAAATATTATTATCAACCAATAGGTGTACGAGATATCACACATAAACGAAGAATTCACCCATTATCCTATAGCAATAATATCTCGAGTAGATTAGGCATTTCTATTATATATATTCTCTGATTTTTGTTATAAAAGACAATCAAGAATTTTTTTTAGTTCATGATGTTAGAAACATAAGTAATTTTAAAAAAAATGATATAAAGAAACGTAATACTAATTTTAAGTGTACTAATTCTAGATTTGTTATTTATACCATTATTGCTTTATTGTGTTATATTTTAACATAAGAAATTTACTTTTCCCATACTACATTAACAATGTTCAAATAATTTTGAAAAAAAGTAGCAAAAGTGCACTGAAGGTGGCTAATTTATCTTTGTGTTTTGGTTATTTGTTTCTTATATAAAGGTTCACAGGGAGTACATTTTGTCCTTATAAACTTCTTTTTAAAAATTACAACATTTGCATATGAATTATTGGTAACTTGAACTTCAATGGCGATTTTGTTTAAGTGTGTCCATTTGCATCTGAATGCTTAGCTTAACTGATAATGATTTTGTCATTTATATATTTGTTCCATTAGACAGGAGTTATCACGAAAATAATGATGTCAAATCAGAAACTTATCACAAGAAATGCGGGTCATCTTTAAAGAAAACGTGTCAATTTATTGAAATACGGTAGAGAAACATTTACAATCTATCTACAACAAAAATATCTAGTAAACAATACAAAAGTATACGACCATAAAGTCATTTCAGAGACATCAAATTACAACAATTAATATTTGGAGCAGCTGACATTGACAATAAAGTGTCACGATGCTGCCATTTTATGCAGATCATATGATGCTATCTTATTCGAACATACACAACAATTGATGTCTGAAGATCACGATCTACCTTGAAGTGAGCATTAAAAAATCTTTTTTCCTGTAGTAGAAATTATGATATTAGATATAAAAAAATGTGTACTAATTGCTAGTATTTAGACCAATGATTAACTTGGGATAGTCTTGTAAATTACCTTTCTATAATCAAATGAGATTAAAAAGCTTCTCAACTTTTGCTCTTCTGAATCATATAGAACAATGTGGCTGGGAAGAGACAATTTTTTTGCATATTTAGACATAAAAGAAACAGGGTCCATCATGAAACGGTCAGACTCGTCTAGGACTCCTTTCTCTTCACTGTTGAAAATGACACAATAACATCAATTATGAACTTATTTTAGTTTCGATTACAGATAAGAGGCCATTCCAGAATTATTAATTCCAAACCTTGGCGTGCAGTCGAGAAATCGCATCGGCAGATTATGATGCAGCATGGAATAGTATGGAGTAGCATGGCAAGGTGTTAGGAATAGGATACTTTCAACTTTCCCTTGAAGAGTTTCTCTAGCAAGGTAGTTCATGACATCCTCAGGTCCTCTCTGTTGAGAAAATAAAGAATATCATAAACATCTCTAACTAGATTTTTACAGAAATAGGAAGAACAATCAATAACAACCAAAATAAATAATCTCATCCAGCAACAATTTATCTCTTAAATTGCAAGGTGTGTATAAGGAAGAGATAAAGATACCTGATGAACCAAACTCATATACAAAGCCATTGGTATATTGGTAGCAAGCAAAAGTAAGATAGCAACTCTCATCTTGGGAGGACACTTGTTATGCTTTTTTGACAACTCTTTTCCTTTATATTCTTGGGAACCGTTATCGTCTATCACAGCCAAAGAATAACCAGAGAACATCAGAGCTATGGGAAGAACTGGCAGGACAAACCTGTAACTCAGTAATTTTTATCATTAATCAAGTCAAAATCAACATGATAGGTGCATGTAAACATGCATATACAAAAAAATTCAAATTGAAATACCTGAATTCCTTGTGACCTAATATACTGTAGAAACCCAACACCCATGCAAGAAGGCCAGAAAATTTCCAGTCTTTGGAATAAATTATACCAGCAATACAGAATGGTAAATGAGAGAAGACCATGACTGAAAATCCCTGAGTAAAGTACCAGTGCCACTTGTGAGTGCCATAATAATCTCCGCCCGATGAGAGAAAATTGAATTTTAAAAAATTTAGTGGTACTAGAATCCATGTGCCATACATAAAGCGATCTAATAAGCAGGTAAGCCCAAGCACCAGGATCCTGAAATAATTAAACAGAAACAAGAAAATTACATTGATATAGAATTCTCTAACGATCAGTAGTAATGATTACGATATTGGAATAATGATTCCTAAAATGGTTGAATTTCCATTATTTGGATACAAAAGGTGAATAACACAAAATTAAGGCATCTTTAAATCCTTCACCAAATGCCATGAAGATTTCTGAGCACAGGAGTAATGTTGGGTATGACTCATTGTTAGTGATAAATGGGATAGTCGCTCGAACTGAGCGGTAGTGATTAAATGCAAGTTGTACACAGTAAAGTCGAATCTTGAATCAAAATAGAAACACAATTCAGCTGCTAGGCTCTACAGTCAGAAACATAGGCACAGTAGGCCAAACCGCATGATTGAACATTGTGTTATCTTTCTTTGTCTTTCGTATTATAATTCTTTTGAAGTATGATTGTTGTTCTAACAGTAAAATTACGGAAATCAAAATCAAATTAGAATATAATAAATGGTTGGAAAACTTACCCAATTGGAGCCACCTCCAAAAAAACAAACTTGAATCTGTCACGTGTGTTAAATAGCTCAATGAGACCAACATACATCCATGTGATTGCACTTGTTGGACGAATAGCACAAGCTAACGCTGCCACAAGTAAACCCCACTTCCTCAAAACAAAGGTATTATTGGTAGAAGATCTCATGCAGGGCCAAAAGTATAAAGACACCAACGTAAGAACAGTCTCCAAGCTATTCGACAACGTACGAGAAAAACAATAAAACATAAACCAATTCGACAATTGGGAAAAAAGCTGAGACAGAGTTAAGGAATCTGAAAAACGTTTGTTGATATATACAATAATAATAATGGAACAAGAACTTCCAATATGAAAAAAGACTTATTCTAGGCAAAGTAAAATAAAATAGTAGGATACTGTCCATTTTGCAACAGAGTCACCAAAGAGAACTGCAGAGAGTTTGTACAAGTAGAAATCACCAACTGCAGAGAACACAGATTGTAGCAACCTTGGAGCCCTCATCTAAGAAACAGGAACCATAAAATAATAATTAGAGCCCTCATGTAATAAAATTGAGTTCTATAGAGCAAAGTAAATACAGTAATTACCATAAACCAAGGAGTATCAAGACGCAGTAGAGCGAGAAAGTTGTAAAGTGGAACAAAGAGCAATGGATGAAGGTAGCTTCGGATACCCTGTTTCCATTCCCATGTTAAGTGACCGTACCTGCCACATCACCGCTTACGTGGAATTGATGAATGAGATTTTGATTAATTAATAAAGGAGAAAAATAAAGAGTAACCTACCCGAAGGCGATTCGATGCGCAACCTCAGGACCTTGCCAATGTTCATCGGGGTTGAAGTAACTCTGCACTAAAACAGAATTCACCATTCGGAACGCCAAGCAGAATGCGAACACTCTTTTGTCTGAACCGTAGAAGAATGAAAACTTCTCTGAATCTGGTTTTGGAATATTTGAAGTTTCAAGTCTCTCTTTATTATTATTATCTGCATCTTTGATGCTTTCGCGTTTTCGTCTCATTGTTTAGAAATTAGATTAGTAGAAGCTAGCGGATGTTGAAATCACACTAAAGCTAGAGAGGATGAAGAAGAGAGTGCCCAGAATTCATTCACCAAGGTAATTAATTACTCCGGTGGTAACTAAATTTGACCCGATTTGAATATGGGCCTGCATATCTGTCATGGGCCTCCCATGTCAAGCCCGTTATAATTGTGTTTCCCATTTCATTCATTCAAATAATATATTGGCTTCACTACATCCAAAATGAATCTAATAAAAATTCAACTTTACAGATCTAAATAATAAAGATATAGCTTTTGAAGAGAGAGATCCAAGGCAATAATAATTAAAAAAGAGAAGGATAAAATAACTCAATCATAATGATGAAATAAAATAAAAAGGTGATGTGTATGGTTAGTGGCAATGTGTACACCTAGAAGAGAAAAAAAGGAATGAAACTTAATTATCTCCATTAATGATTATATCCAAATTTTCAAAATATTTTTTGAACTATAGAGTAAATTATCATTAATAAAAGTGAATTTATTATATATGAGATAAATTTTTATTAATAAAAAAATTTAAAATAATTATTTTATTTGAGATTTGTAAGTGATGAAATTTGTCATTCATGGTACAAGAGATAAATTTTCATTGATAAAAAGTTCAAAATAGTTATCTTACACAAGATAAGTTATAAGTGATATAACTAACTTACACGAGTTAAAATTTCACTATTAAAAATTCAAAATAACTATCGTATACAAAAAAAATTTGATTTATCATCTACAAAATAAGATGTTGTCGATAAAATTGAACTATCATACACGAGACAAATTCTTATCGATAAAAAATTTAAAATAATTATCATACACAAGATAAGTTGTGAGTGATGAGATTTATCATTCACATGATAACTTTTGATTGAACAATCATACACCATACAAGTTGATTTACCATCTACAAAATAAGTTGTACTGATAAAATTGAACTATTATACACAAAATAAGTTGTCGTCGATAAAATAATTCAACATAATTATCTTAGACAACACAATTTGAAGTGATACAATTTAACTTTCATACACGGAACAAATTTTTACTAATAAAAAATTTAAAATAATTATCATACACGAGACAATTTTTGATTTATCATATATAATAAGTTGTTATTGATAAAATTGAATTATCATACACATGACAAATTATGATCGGTAAGAAATTCGAAATAATTATCTTACACGAGACAAGTGGTAAGTGATGAGATTTTTAATAGTGAAAAATTAATTCACATGGCAACTTTTGTTTCAACTATCATACATAAAAAAAATTGATTTATAAGTTGTCACTAATAACATTGAAATATCATACACGAGACAAGTTTTGATTGATAAAAAATTTAAAATAATTATCTTACAGAGACAAGTTATAAGTGATATAATTTAAATTTTATACACGAGACAAATTCTTACTAACAAAAAATTCAATATAATTATCATACTTGAGGCAAATCTTTACTTACGAAATTGAAATATTATATACAAGACATATTTTTGCTGGTAAAAATTTCAACATAATTATCATAGACAAGACAAATTACTTATAAAAAATATATGAAACAAGTTTCCGTTGATAAAAATTATTATCATATATTTGACAATCTGACATTTATGATATAAATATCATTTCCATGAAAAATTTCAATGACAATAATTTTAAACAACTATCATATACTAGACACGTTTACATTTTTTATTTAATCAATTTTTTTTATCTAAAGCAAGTTGACACATTTGATTTGAACTATGATTAACGGGACATATTTTCAACGATGAAATTTCAAAAAACTTGTCACATATGTGACAAGTTGACATTGATGAGAATGAACCATGATTCATATGAGAAATTCTAATTGATACGATTGAACTATCATACAAGCACAAGTAACAACAAATAGAAATTTCGAAATAATTATTATACACGAAAAAAAAAATCATTGATAAGAATGAACTTTCATATGCGAGCCAGATAATAATTGATAAAAAAAATTAAAAATAACTATCATAAACATGACTAATTATCACTAAAAAGATTGAATTATCATACACAAAATAAATAAATTTAATTGATTATGAAAGTATAACAAAAAATTGTGATACTTTAATTATAATTTCTAGAGAAACAATACACGGGACAAATGTCGAACTACAAATTGACCCCTATATGCAGATGACCGACGTGTGAATGCAAGAGTGTTTGGCTAGTATTATAAAAAAAAAGTGACAAGTATGATACTCTTTCTTTATCTCCAATGTATGTAGGAATTGATCAATTCAAAGAATCTGGATTGGATGCAGTTAACAATCCCTACACTTACGCAATCAACATTGGTAACAATTTAATCAAAATCAAAATTTAATCAAGACCGGCCATCAATGTTCTTGACTGCAATAAATGCAGAGGAAAACAATTGCAGTGAATCAAAATTCCAAAACATGTAGTTTTTTTACTTAAAATACATATTCAAATTGACCAATTCGAACATGATTAAACTCCTCTCAACATTCGTACACATTCAATATATTTTAAAAAATGTTGATAAACAAATTAATAGTTGATATTATAAACACACACTACCAAATATAAGTAATTATAATATTAACTATTGATCTATCTACTTTATTAACTTATCATTTTAGAAAAACTAAATTTATTGGAAGATATATCAGAGGAATAAAGCTGTATTAATATTCCAGCCTTATTTATTAGTAGTTGTATCAAAATATTTGTATATTTTAAAAATTGCTCTTATTTAACGATAAAAAGTTGTGGTTCGGCTTCTGTTGGATGGTGGATAATGATGAAGATGGTGAGGCTTACCTTTTTGTCTATCACAAGACAACGAAAAGAAAGCTTATCTTATTTGTTTGTCCCAAATTATTGAGTTTCAGCTAAACAAAACGTGTATGATCAAGTAAAAGAAAATAGTCCACATAGATAACAACAATTGGTCGGTAGGTACATTCCCTGTTAACGTACCACAAGTACACGATTGTTTCACACAAAACATTCGAATCATTCTTAATATTATACTAACAATCAAACTCGTAAAACATAACATTTGAACATTAATTGTATGTTTAGTCAAGCTGAATTTCACATCTAACGATGCGTCATTGTAATTTTAATAAAAGTTACAGTCATTTTGACAAATTCACTTTCAATATATCCAATCATAAACTAATAATTTGATTTCTTGGACGTTATATTCTTGCTCATTAGATATATATATTAATTTTTCATCAAGAAAAATCTTAATTTGATCAAGTATATCCCACTACATGATCTCCATCATGAACAAATTATTTTGATAAAACAAACTAAAAGATAGAACACTCTGATTGTTCATATTTATTTAATAGTATAGCTTGGAACAATTAATATATATATATAAGAGTGAAAGATGCAAATAAATACATAATAAGATCGGATATATTTCAGTAAAGTTGCAGCTGGTATTTTGCAAAAGAAGTGGAAATCTTGAGCATATGATTGATGGTTGTGGCCCATGTCTTGTAACGACGAAGATCATCCACCATGTCTAGCTTGAAAGTTCCTTTTCTTGTTGCCAAAACAATCAGATAACATGTATCATCCTCGGTTTCTGAACCTTTATACAGCTCCGCATGCATATTCAATATAATACCTATAACATCAAACAGTTTTTATTTATTTGTGCATTATATCTAAGCTTTAATATACAATTAAAATAAAATAAAAGTGAAAAACAAAAAAGCACATACTCTCTTTCTTGCTTTTCAGTAGATTATGTTTTCTCATCATTAGTACAACCTGTAGTTAATTTGAGTTAGAATCATTCATGACAGGTTGACACATAATAATAATTTTAAAAAGAATTTAAATTGAAAAATGCCCAATATCAAACAGTTTCCAATCAGAAGTGGCTGGACTACACAAATAATTGATAACTAATCCTGTTCATCCAATTGAAAGTAGACAAACACAAAAGTTGTCCATAAACCTGACCTTAGCTTCACTGTTGAGGATTACAGACACTGATCTAGGCATGTACTTCCCTGTTTAGACATAATTGAAGTTAAACATAAATTAGCAAACCATTTAATTCATGCTTATTTCTTACTAATACTTCAAAATTGCATTGAAGGTACCTTCTGGTGTTTCCACATATAACTCAGCACCCTGTGATAGAATCAATCTTCCTTTTTCAAAATCAAAGTCCAAATCATTGTTGTTTTCAATATGCATGATGGGGGCTCCCCCATTCAATGATCTATTCTTGCTGCATCCTGATCTTACTTTAAGTGTGGCTGCTCCTTTTAATGCTGCACTTAGCCAACACATTTTCATGTTTTTGTCAGCAACAGATTGTAGTACATCAGTATAATAGTGCATGTCTTGTGTACTTTAAACTCATTTCTCAACATGTTTCTTTTGTTGGGTCAAGTGCTACTTTATCTTAACAAATTTCATTACCAATAAGATTTTATGCTCAACACTATTTAGACAAATCTCATTGTTAAATTATTCTTACAATAAATATTGAATACTCGTGTTTGTTAAATACTGTAGAGAATTATAGGTCAAATTTTACCTGATGTGAATAGTTTATAATTTCTTCGATCAAAACTCAACATATGAGATATAATACTCTAAAATTTAAATTGTTAGATTAGTCCTATAATGATGTTTTGTTGCAGAGTAACAGAAATAAATCTCCTATAGTAGTTACACATTGCAACTATTGAGACCATTAGATCTACTAATGTCAATGCTCTAATACCAATTTTAAAATCCAAAATCTGATGCTAAGTCTTGCATCTATACCCTCTATTTCCCCCAAAATAATAGTATTAAAAAAAGTATAAGTGAAAATAATAAAAATGATTACATGTTGCAGCTGCAGCAGTGAGAGTTAGGATGTCACTTGAACTTGTACCACTCATGGCAGAGCCAATAACACTACTAAGATCTTCTTTCTTAGCTCCCATTGCTTCAGCTACTTTTGCACACTGAGCAGCAACCAAAGCAGCAGCAGAAGCTATTGCTGCATCTCTATCTTCATTGGGTTCCTCCTTTTTTAAATTTTCAGAAGCAATAGCAGAAAGTGCTGCTGCAACACTTGCAATTGACATTGCTGCATGCACCTCTGCTCTTTGCAATCTCTGTTCATCTTTCCTCTTCATCTTTATTTCCTTAAACCATTTCTTTATTGACATGTTTTTTATTGGTATTATCTGCTTCCATGGCATCTACATGATATATTTCCATATTATAATAATCATTAAAAACACATAGTAATGCTAAGTGAAACAAGTAATAACCATGGTTTTAAATAAATGTCTTCGCCCATGATCTGGACTGCAACATAATTATTTTTTTTAATACGGTTGAATCTTTAATATAATCGCGGTTGAGGTTATATAGATCCCATTTGACTGCAATTCTCCGCAATACTAAAAATTGGTACGTGACTGCAGCTGTTATGTAAAATCCTAAAAATAATTAACAATGCATGCATGTAGTTCTCACTTGGAATTGTGAGACAGAATTACTTACCCATTTTTTTCTTAAACTACTATTGTAATTCAATTCAGGGTGCATAGCTTGTTGCATCCATATCCATGACTGAAAAACAGAACATAAAAAGAATTATTTTGTTCTCAAAAGGTCTTATTTAATTATTTAACAGAATTATTAGATGACTTTATTGTGTAAATTTTAACAAATTACCTTAAGATCATTAGACTTCAATGGAGGTATAGACATGAAATCTGGATCATCCATTCTGGCACTCTTTTTTCATATTATGAAAGTTTCACATATAATTAATCAAGAGTGAGTGTAGGTTGAAAAAATAATAATTGAATGTGACATGACATAGAATTAGTATAAATTTTACTAAAGAGGTTGACTCACTTTAGGATGAGAAATGGGGCTACTAGACTCTAATTGCTTCATAGGGTTATCAAATAGAACAAGTGATCCAAGTTGTGACTCAGGCTTCAAAGATTGTACAGCAAAATTGCACCAAGCAAGTGAAAGGAAATCCATTGTCTCAGGGTGTGCATCTGAAGGGGATAGATTAAAATCTGAAGCCATTGCTAATGTATTGATATTTGAAAAACAGAATATTTTTTTGGAAAGAAATGAGATGAACAGGATGAAAATTATCTCAAATATGAATATAATGAAGCAAGCATGCATGCATATTTATACTTGATAAAGCATGGACACCTGTTCACTGCTGTGTATGAGATGATTCACTTGTCGAATCTCAACCATTGATTCATATTTTGCTTGTAATTTTGATTTTATTGTAACTTCAAATCGTAGCTTTTGCTAAAATTATTGTGGCGTATTAATTTAAAACTTTAAATTGTCATTATATCAATTAATAAAATTAATAAAGGTGTTTAGATATTTTATAGGTGCAACATTTATGAAAACTGAAAAGTACTATTAAAATTTTAATTCTTGTTTATTATCAAAACTAACCGTATCACAAGAGTTGCACCGTGAAGCTGCAGTAGTAATCAAGTCCATCAATAAAGTGATTTGCAAACCCACTACTTTTGTCTACCTTAACCTAAAACACAACAACTAAAAGATTGTTTTTACTGTCCTCTTTCTGTCTGTCAACACTAGACCCACTAAGACATGACATTTAATTTTTGATATTTTATGTATATGTATAAAATTAAGTTTGCTAAGAGTACAAATCACTAGTGGACAGAACGAAAGTACCATCATGCCTGCATCATTGTTATTAATTGATCAAGTTACTGATAGCTCTAGTTTGAGTTAATAGTAGAAGAGTACTGCAAGGTTTTGAGTTTCAATTTGAGTAAATTAAAAATTAATATATAACAAATAATTATTTTTTCTGGTTCAAAATAATGGTCTTATTTAATTATTTTATATAAATTAAAAAGTATAATAAATAAATGAAAATGTAATTTTAACAAATTTTTTATATCAATTATTGATTATTTTTATAATATGAAGTGAAAAATAATAATTCGAAAATGATGCATCTAATATTAATTAGATAGTATAATTAGAACACAATTTTGAAGGTCATGTTTGAATCTACAATTTGGATTCTAAAATTATAAAATCTCATCAAGATTCAATATTTTTATATTTAACGGTGGATAATAGTGTTTGATAGACTATAGTTGTTGTCAACCTAACACATGTTTAATACTATTAACTGTTTATTTCAAACATTAGATGCAAATATAATATTTTAGAATATTAAATTTACAAAATTAAAAATATTAATATAATTATTCAAAGATTAGAGTATATTATAAATAAAAAATTGAGGTTCTCCTTAATTAGAAGTTATGTGTAAATGTGTTAGTTACACGGATTGACCGAGGATTATAAATTATAATAACGTAATTAAAGTTATATTATAATAAAAAGTAATAATTATTTTAAGATGAATATTTTTTACAAATATAACAATTATTTAAGAATGGAGGAAGTACTAACTTGTACGTTTCAAATTCATTATACGGATTTTTTAACCAATGAAGTGACTACAAATATAGAGATATTTTTGAAGTTCAAGTTGCTATATAGTCCAATAACAAATATCTCACATACAAAACTTTTTCCGAGGAATAGAAATATTGAGCAATATGAGATATTATTAAAGTTACCGATGGAAAAAAGGTGTAACACTTATTGTACATTTCTATTTGTGAAGTTGTTACTGATACGGAAACTTGGGGACCTACTTGATATTGAAAGGGTTCATTAACAAATAGATTTTAATTTTAGAATAACAACCCTCAAGATTCGAATGAGAGATAACACATGGTAGTCATAATAGAACATTGTAGGTAGGATTAGTATAATAGATCACGATCAAGGCCCTTTGTTTTGGGCATTTTTAAATGAAAGCCATAAACTTAAAGGCTAATCAAGATGTGTTTTCAGATGATAACACTAAGGTGATTGCTAACCGACCAACTAGTGCCTAGGCTAATTCTTTTGTTTAGTTCCTAAAAAAAAAAGTTTATATTTCACTTATATTATAAACATATATATCAATTTATCATATCATCAATATTATTTTTATATCTAAATAATATATGTATTTTAAAGACTTAAAACTACTTTATAACTTAACCATCAAACTCGGAAATCATATATATTCAATAAATACTAATTTTTCCTAACAAAACATACCAATTTTCAAATATATTTTGCATCAACAGTGTTTAAAACTTAAATAAAAAATTAAAATAAAAATTGAAAAAAATTAACAAACGAACAACAGTTGGGAAGTCGGTGTATAACTCTGATATTGGAAACATATAATTGAATTTCATTCTAGTTGATGTAACAAAAACAAATATCTTATTAGTAACAAAAAATTTGTGGTATAGAAAATTCAAAATATCAACTATAAAAATTTAAGAACAAAGGCTAAGAGCAGCATTAACAAATTTTTATTGATTACTTTAAAAAATATATATTTATTGAATCACTTAAATATATAAATGAATATATTGAATAAATGAATCATGTATATCTTTTATTTTGGTATAAAAATCATTTATATTAAATTATTTAATATAAGTGTTGTGTACCTAATTAATTAAGATTTTTTTTTCTCATCTTAAGTCTTCTTAAAAAATTTTAAATTTTGAATTAATCAATTTAAATACATATTTTATATGTTTAAATTGTTAATCTAAAAATCTATTTTTATGTATTTTAGAATATTGAAGAATAAAAAATCCTACAGTTTTGAATTAATTTACCTACGTTGTACCTAAAGTTAATTGAAGCCACTTGATAGAGGAACAGGTTAGCTTTCGTCAGGCCCGCCACATAAGCAAGTATAACGAAAACAAGTTAAAAAAAGTAGCAAAGGAGGAATTATAACCCAACATGCTTGCGGGCCAACGTTGATAGAAAGAAACTTGACATTTATGATTGACATGAATGAAAGGCAGCTAAGACATCATTATGTTTAAGGATTTTTTATTACAATACTTGTTAAATCATAACTATTAAGATTACCATACTTGTTAAATCATAACGATTAAGATTAGCTTTTCGTCATCTTGAAAAGAGCGTGCAATTCTAATCGAGTACTCCATGTCATAGGACACAACTACACATATTATAAAATATATTTTGGATACAAGATTATGGGGTTTTGCTTATAGGCACGCTCATCACGTTCATGTACTTAATTAAGTTCATTACCAAATTCTTAATTAATTTAGGTTCATGCACAAGCAACCGTTCATAATTTTGATGTTAGATGCATAAGGGCTACTTTGGTAATTATATATCACGCTATAAATAATTCACCTAATGTTATAATATTAAAATTATTCTATTAAGTATTTGAAATAGATTATATATTGACATAAATCTCGTTAGGAATTTAGAGAATAACATAAATAATAATGAACTAATCATTAGTACTATCAAGATTTTGACATTACATTTTCATTTATTATCAAAAATTTAAAAATATTTAATACGTAGGTTAGAATCTTATATATCATATTCATTTAGTTTATGTTAGTCAATGACATACTATCATTCACACTTGAATATCAATAATCTTCTCTCAGGTATGAATCTTTCACGCCACTACACTTCATACCACGATTACTAATCAATGAAACATTCATCTCGACGAAATCTCCATAACTTTCAATATAGTGATCCACTCTCGCTCCCTACTCTCTAGTTGAACCAAAATGAACACTTAAGATGAGCAATAGAATCATCAAGAGATCTAAACATCACACCTAAACTCAAAACTTTAAAAAATCGAATATATGAGTTATATATATATTATATATTCTTAATTTATTTCATTAATAGTCAATGTGGTACTACCATTCAAACTTCAATACCAACTTCAAACATAAATTGTGAAATAAGCTTTATATTAGTAAAAACGGTTGTGGTATTAATTGTCTCATTGTGGCATAGGATATCAAAGTTAGGGATGGCAAAAGAGATATTGAATGGTAAAAAAAATGGCAACAATGAAATGTGGACAACGAATATAGTGTTAATGTGTGGCTGATGATGGAAATGGAGCCCAGAAATGAAGGTGACAACGTGAGACATGCATTTGTAGGGTATTTTACGTAAGTACAAATACCATAAACTCTTGTTGTTTTAGTTTTACTCATCGCCAACTTTTTCACCAATGAAGTTCATCAAGTGTCTCCTCTATGTTCTTATAATCGGTAGCTTGCATCTCATGGACTCCTTTTGCCAACGTCACTGAATTGCTTCTAGTAAACTGGTGATAATTAATCAACATGTTATTAATCCGACTTCTTACTTTTGTTGGGGTGTCATCCACAAGTGTTCATCTACTAGTAGCATCCATTATATTTGGATCCCTATGCAGCAAGCCGTTTCATATAAATATTAGATGAGTACTTGTTTAGAAATTTGATGATGATCACAATAGGCACATAATTTCATGAATCTCTTCCAAATAATAGCTATTTGTCTTTCAGATGCTTGCTGAATTGTTATGACCACTAAAAGAGTCCAAATAATGTTAATCAATCAAATAATAATTAATTAAATTAGACTGTATATAGAATCAACATTAGATTTGTGACTGTGTTTCTTAGATTTTCAATGCTCCTACGATCACAACGGGTCACATAACTTCAAACTAAGCTATGATATATAAGAAGAGAGGGTCAAGATGAAATAACTTTCGTTAAAGTTCAATTGAGACCCAAAAGCATGAAAACGCGTTAAATTTTTTTTTTTTTTTTTTGAGCAAAATGTTAAAAAGTTTTTATAAAAAATAACACGTTTAAAAACACAAAATACAGCACTATAAAAGTATATTAAAATGGATTCATCACTTTATTTGGTCAAATTTGTGTTACATTTTAAATAGTTAAAAATTATCTTTCATACCTCCCAAATATATTCATACCCCCTCCCTCCACTCAAAGCATAAAAAGACTTATTTTAACAATTTTTTAATAGCTTAAGAATTAAAAATCATATATTTTTATGTTGAAAAAAAATTATTTTGAATTTTTTAGAATACAATTATTCTTGAGAATGACAATACTTCTCAAATTGTGTCTTTTCAAAATAATTTTAAAAATAAAAATTTGAGTCTGTCAGAAAAAAGATACATGTTTAAAAAATAAAATTTTGTGATTTAAAAAACATATTTCAAAATTTTTTTTTTGACTTTTTTCGTAATTATATTCTTATTAATAGTTGTGCTCTAACGTAGTTTAATTAATGTTTAACTATGGTTAAACTTTACGTGAAATAAAATGGAAAATTTTTAATTTCAAAGATGCATAGTTGATTTTTTCGGTGTTACGAAAAATCAATATTAAAATTTAGAAAAAATGTTTTTTAACACAAAATGGTAAAATTGATTTATATATATATAGAAAAGTGCGTGTGGCATAAGAGTGTAGTTTAAGGAGTAGAAAGCAAGATTTTCAACTTTTCAGTCTTCGGCCGAAGTTGATATGTTTTGGGCTACGTAAGTAGGCCTTCAGTAGTAATAGTACTTGTGCAAGCTTTTTGTTTTATAAAAAATTTAATACATGGTACAGTATTTCAATTTAGAAAAAAATTATAATTTATTGAACACTTATAAGAAAATTTATGTTTATTTTTTTTTTATAATATTAAAATTAAATATTAGTTGACCAACAAAAGAAATCTCGATACAAGAATCTTTAAATAAAATGATATTATAATTCTTTTACTTTTAATTTTGCATTCCTTTGTAATTTCAAAAATCTTTATATTATGCGTAAAAATCGATTTGACTATTCTATACAAATTATTTCCTTTTTTTTATTTTAAAATGATTTGATCAAGAAATAAATAATAGAATTCAAGTTAAAATAAAAACATTTGATAGTATAAAGTGTATATACTTTGAGATTGAATAATTTTTAAATTTTATAAGTTACAAAATAGGCAGGAATGGTGTGTAACGACAAGGTTGAGAAAAAGAAATAAATGACAAGTTGTAAAAATTAAATTAGGTTTTTATAATTTTAATATAAAAGATTATACTTGTAATATAGATTATATAGAATTGAAGCATCATCACTTGTTTTGTTACTCCTCATTACCCTTCTCCTATCTTACCCATTCAAATTTATTAATATTATATCGATGGTTCAAACATTAAGTGACCATGGTGGTGCCAAACTAACATGGCACCACATTATCCGCCACTATATTCAAATTAAATGCATATGTTATATTGCCTTCTGTCACTCTCAAACCTTCATGAACTAGTGCGGCGCTCCTATCGTTAGTTTTTCATCTAAATTGCATCTCTAAATTGTTTTTTTATTTTATTTTAAGAAGTAACTTTTTTCACACATATTTATGTTCTTTATTATTAATGATATGTTGATGTTTTCTATAAGATAATAGAAAAGTTGTATACATCTATAAAGATGAGTTCGAATTCGACATCAAATATTCAATTTAATAATAATAATAGGTCTTGTTCATCTCTTCTATTATTTGATGTTCTTGACCGAAGAGAACATTGTGAGAAAAGATTTATTTGTTTCTTAAAAATAATCAAGTTATGGGCTTCCATGCATTATAAATATTTCACCGATGTGCATTGATGTGGTGGATTAATTTTGAATTTTGTAAATTGTGTTGTCAAGGGATTTCTTATATACTGTAGTGATGATTTAAATTTGAAAAAAAAAATAACAAAACTAAAATTTAAAGGTAAATTTGAAGAAAAAAAAATGTTTGACACACATTTCGAATTTTCTTGATACACTAGTATAGATTTTACATTATTTTAATATAATTTTGGTCAATTTTGTAATATATTTAATTTTTAAATAAATTTAAATTTTGAGTTAATTTTATTTTGTACGAGTCCGTGCTCACATTTATCCGTGAGTATAAAAAAACTATTCTCATTTCTTCATTGTTTTTATGTCCTTGAAACTTTTGTTGCATAGTTAGTTTAAAAATACTATAAAATCATTGATACTCTTTTTTGAAGCAACAAAAAAACTTAGACTACTGCTAGTGATTTTCAAATCCATATAATTAGAAGAAGATGAATAGAAATAACACTAACAAAAATTGACTGGTCACGTATCTCTCTAGTTTTAAGGCAAATGATTTTATAGTAATACATCTTAAAAATAAATGTTGATCAATGAAAATATGACACAATCTAATATAGACTATATTCTAAAAAATGTTTAAAATTTCTACGATGTCAGATATTATTGACTCTTAAAAATATATGATAATAGCTATTTTCATTTTTATGTTTGAAATAGAGATTTATATTATATTAATTGGAGTAAAATAAAATCAAATATATATTACATATTGAATCGACTTAAATTATTTTATGGTTTTATTTATAAAGATGCAATCTAGAGTCACTATCTATTACAACTAAAAAGTATTGACAATTGTTGTTAAACTTTTTAATGAAACTAGCAAATTTATTTATGATTTTATTTTCTTCCGATTGTTAAGACCAGCTACATTCTGAGTTGATGTCTTCATTTTTTGCAGCTGCTGTATGTATGTTTTTTTTTAAATGGCAATATTATTATATTAGAAATCAAAACATACGATTATAAGGAAAGAAATACTCCAATAAAGAAAAGAAAGAGAAAAAATGCAAGAACAGTAACCACCGCGCGCCAACCAAAAACACAAAAGACATCAAACGCCTGAGAGAGATGTTGTGTTGAATCATTTATCCAAATTCATGTTAATATATGGTTTGTGTGCGACCTTATCTGACGTTTTTTTTTTGTACAAAAATGTTGCGTTTGTTAAATATTTGCATGTCAACTAAAATGTTTTCTTGAAATAAATAAAAACAAACTAAAATATTTTCATATGTATAAACATATAATAAAAAAAGTTTGTTCAGCCATAGAAAACATCTCACAGGCTGGAAAATCTATACTCGACGAGTATGGCATATGACTTAATTTGATTTATACAGATCAGACTTACCATTTCTCTCTTCCTCTTAACATTATTAATATGTATCCATACACATGTTTTCCGTAAATTTGCAACATTATTGTATTTTCAATTTCTTAGTTTCGGTTATATATATGCACACTCACTCAACAAATCCACGATGAAAGAAAAAATAAAGTTAGACGAATAATAATGAAACATAAAAACACAAATACATGTATATAAGAAAATATAATTAATATTTATAACATCCGAGCAGCATCATGAAAATTAAATACTTAATTTGATTGACTTACATATATATATAGATATAGATATATATATGTTTTCCTCTGTACATTGTCTTAATGTATGTATAGAAGCACCACTTTCCTCCATGAACTCTATCTTGCAAAGATAAAGTGTAAATAGAGGGAATTTAAAACATAAAAAATAAAAAAATATTTTTAATTAATATATAATAAAGAAGCTAATATGCTGTTGATTGATTATAATTGTAATTATAATCTATAGAGACATAAACATATATATAGATATATATTTACGGTGGAGGTGGATTAATGAAAAGCTCAGAGGCAGTGACTAGACATCTCATTACTTCAACTTGAGCTCTTAGAGATTCTATGTAATCTAGGGTTTCATCAACCAAAGAAGCATCATCCATGAATTCTCCTCCTGGTAAGAGACTCTTAAGCTTTCTTGTTCTTTTTTGAACCATCTTCTTTGCAATAAAACTCGCTTCTACTCTTTCCTTTGCTTTGTATACCGTACGAATTCGTCTTCTTTTTCTGCACAAAGGAGACCAATTTGTCAAGTTTTTTCTTATCTTCTTTGGTGGTGATGAAGTTGATATGTCATTTTTGTTGCTTTCATCTATCGAAGTTTTGGCAACAAGAGCCTTTCTCCAAAGGGTGGCTTTGTTTCTAGTTGAAGCCATGGCTAAATCTGATGAGAGCTTTATGGCTTTCTTTCTCTCCAACAAGTTCATGTTCTTCTTTTGAGAGTTATATTTTCTAAGACCCTTTATCCATTTCCTAAGGAATTCTTTCTTCAGTGAGCTCAAATTTCGCATTCTATAAAGGAAAATAAAACAAAGGATGAAAGAAAACATGTAGGTTAAGTTTCAACAAGAGGTTGATAATATATATACATATATATATGCTAGGGCTTTAATTCTTCTAGTTTTTTTTATAAGCAAAATATATAATTTGTTTTGAAGAAGCAAAATATATAATTAAATAGCTAGAAGAAACAAATTATATAATTAGAAGAAAAAATATAAATTAATAGTACATACCTTGGTAGCTCAAATTGTTGGAGCGGATAAAGTAGGAGAGAGAGATATTATGAGTAAGTTTTCATGAGAGATGAAAGTGTGATAGATCAAAGGAAAGTGGTATTATATGAGAAGAAGATGAATGAATGAATGTGAGGGGAAGAATTTAAGTGCTTGAAAGATGAGAGTGGTGGGCCATTGAGAGAAAGACATAGCACATGCTGGCACATGGAGAAACTGGCCCACTACCCAAAACTATATAGAGAATAATATTACATTATTATAAAGAAAACAATGAATTTAGATTAGTGGTAAAGAAGAATAAAGGTGACCTTAATCTAATGCAAACCTAACATCAGTATCTTTGTTTTGAATACAAACAAAATTCACTAAATACGATTCACTTCGATACAATTGTGGTTATGGCCCGCGAGTGGAACTCCGTGAGAGCAAAGATTAATCATATTATATTATATCAATATTGAGATGTATTTTTAAAATTAATTACAGAGTTGACCACAAGTCTTCAAATGTTTAGTATGGAGATTTGTGTTGAGAGACACGAATGATTATCAAAAGAAAAGGTTAGATATTTCATTCTTACCACTAATATTTTGACTCGGAGTAACAAATTAAATAATAACATTTACTTACCCTTGCTAAAGATTTAGCAATGAATACAGGTTATGTTTTTAACTTATGTTATCTTTGAAAATATGTATATAAGTTATTTACAATCAATTAAAATTAGTAACAATTATTCTACTTTTTTTATTTTATTAGATATCGTTAAATTCTGTCATAATTAATTCAATGAATGTGAGATATCAAATTTGAATTTAGAATAACATGTTTAACCTAATAACATTGATATTTATTAGTTGAACTAGGACTTGAGGATAGTAACATTTATTCCTTTAATAAAGTCAAACCTAATTTTTTTTTGATTGTGGGCAAGTCTAGTTCAAGTGAGATTGCAACCTTAGCCTCAAATATATTTAAATTTTAAATTTATATTATTGATATAATTAATGTTATTAATTTCTTTTAGTATGTATCGTATAAATTTTATTCTCTAACTTTGGTACTAATTAATTTAATTAAATTTTTTATTTAATTGTATAAATGTATTTAATATTTATTTGAAAGATTTTTAATATGGTATCTGTAAAAAAAATTGTAGGCCTCTAATTTTATTATTATTATTTGTGCATTACATTTTCAATTAAATTTTAAAATATAAGATAAATGACCTCTATCGTTACATGTTCTTCAACGTTCACTTTTTCATTTTTTCAACAGATTTATTTTTTTATTTAATGTAAAAATTTTAACTAATATATATTTAACATATAGAGCGTCTTTTATTGCCTAAATAAGAGATAACTACAAGTTTTAATCATAACTATTATATATTATTGTACATGCATAACTATTGCATATAGTAAGGAAAAGAACCTATAAAAAAATGTCAATTCTATGATCTCTACATTGAAAGTTTGTTTGATAATCATTATAAGATAAAAAAAATATATATATAATATAATACATCATAATAATATGATATATATCATAAAGACAAGATAAACATTTATTCAATATAATAATAATTA
>JBBPBS010000007.1:13639242-13651009 GCA_037974835.1 Cicer judaicum
GTTTTAAAATTTATCAAAGTGATATATTTTTGTTTATTTTAAATTAAAATATACAAACTATTTACTTAAACATATGAATTATTTTTTAATTTAAATGATAATAAATAAATTATTTTTAGTCAGATATATTTTTTACTTATTGAGTTTGTTTTTTTTTATTTTAAATTATAATAATCAAAATATTTACTTTAAATTATTAATCATTAAAATTATTTGAAATTATAAATTATATAAGTTATTTATAAATAAATGATTTATTTGAACTATTTGAAAATTTTAATATTATTTGTTCTAAATTATAATGAATAAATTATAAAAGATAAAAATAATTTTAGTTATAATAATTGAATATATATATATATATATAAACTATTTAAATTAATTTATAAAAAAACACTATAAACTATAATTAATTAATTAATAACAGCCTTTACGGTATTCAATACCTTATGAACATCATTGACACATACATCCGCATAAAGTTTTTCAAAATAAATTCCATCGATCCAAGAACTAGCCTTCTATAGGGCAACTACTTAAATATACCTTCTAATTGCCTCTTCACCTCTCATTTTTAATATCTCGAACCTCAATTAGCGTTGTGAGATATAATCCATATAATTAAAGCAATGGTCACCAATATCTCTATCGTTAACCCATTGATCCAAAATTTATCCTCCACAATTCTCTCATATAATAATATCAACTAACTAATTAGTAATATCAATTGTTACTAATTCTTAATATTATATGCATGTATAACAAATTATATGTGGTTAAAATATATATTAGCCTGGTTATGAACCAAAAAAAAGAAAATCAACCTTGATCGACTTTTCACTTTACTAACCATGTATTTTAGAGAAATTAAATCATTTTTTTACATACAACCCAATCATGCGAATCTCATCATTCTGTTACTTTATTAGATTATTTTTTAAAATATTAATTAATCTATTTAATTATTTATAGGATAAGATATTATTGAATGCATATGTACATTAACATTTATGGGGACTTAGGAATAGTATAATTTTCAATGATAGAGTAATTGATTGTAATATCTTAATAGCTCAAATCAATATTTTGTATCTTGAGTGGTTCTTACAATATACGAGGGTTGACACACTAGATTGGTTTTCTGATTGTTATACTAATCCATTAAGGTGTCTCTTTAAAGAAGTGAAAAAATTGAAATTTTGTAACGAGTTAGAGTACTCTTTATAATTCATGTTAATGAAAAAATCATATATATAACAAGAAATAATAATTCATGTTAATGAAAAAAATCTTATATATAACAAGAAATAATGACATTTTTCACGTTGATATATTTTTTTTATAAACTTTGATATTGATAATATTAATGCATAATAATTGAAATCATTAATTAAATATAAAAACATAATTGAAATAAATAATATTGACGAGGATCAAATAATTACTTCAAATGTAATTATAAAATTAATTTTGTTTAATAACTTTTATAATTATCAAATTTTATTAATTCAGCCGTTAAATAAAAAAGTATAATTTAATAAATTAATTTTACATAAAAAAAATTAATATTTTATTAAATAACTTCAAATGAATATATAATTAATAAATTAATTAAAGTATAAATAAATATTGATTATTACTAGATATAAAATACGTCGTTACAAATTTTTAATTTAAACAAAACTTTACATGTTGATCATTAATATAATGTGATAATAATCAACCATTAAATTGATGATTACTATAGCGAGTGCATATGTATTGACTATAGAATGATTGTAGTTAGGGTTGGAATTGTATGATGTATTCGAAAGAGAAAGATAAAAGGGCGCACGTGACGTAGGTATAAGAGGAAGGTATAGGAGAAAGAAGAAAGGAAAAAGAAAATAGTTAGAAGAAAATTGACATGATCCATAAAACATGTCGATGTGAGGCCATTGGGTCCCACAGGAATTCGAATTCCCGGCCGGGCACTTGGGGATTTGGCATTTTGGGTTGAAGAAAAAAAAAAGCACAATGAAATCCCCACATGCTCTCCACATGGCCCTTTCAAAAGTGAACTTCCACCTCTTCTTTTAATTTTTTAATTTTTTAATTATTGTAATTGTCTCTCTCACATCTAATTTTATCTTCCCCCAATCAAATCGTGTTGCCCATCTTTTTCCCCACTTCTTTCCCACGAGATAATTTGTCAATTAGACAAATTGGCAATGTTTTAGTGGACCAAGACACATTTTTTTAAAAAAGAATTACAACCCTTACAAATAGTCTATTGTAAGCGTAACTAAAATTTACTCTAAACTTTAATAATTATTGTTTGTCTTCTCTAAAAGTAAAAGTTTGAGTCTTGTTTTGTGTTGCTTTCAATAGTTCCGTTTTAGAAAATACATATTTTATTTTATAAAATAAATTATAACGTCGTATAAATAATAAACAGTTCTTAAACACCTAAAACCATTAAACAAGGTTTAGAATTTACCTAGAAACATCGTAAGCAAATTCGTAATATACGTAATATATTACACCTTTCCTTTTTGCTAAATATCAAGTTCTTGCAATTCACATATCGTCCATTATGAAATTCACCTTAGAAGAATATGTGACCTACTATGTTACTTATTTAAAATAAAGGAAAACATAGGGTGAAAACTCTTTTATATATATACCAAGTTAATTGAATATCTATCATTTTGATGATAAATTACGTTTATGGCACTTACTCCTACTGAATTATTTAGTAAATATATGTTTTGGATTGACACATATTCAATTTTTTTTGTTTGTCAACCTATATAATTTGTAGAATGTATGTCTTTTGTCAATGTTCTCGTTCCAAATACTTTAGAGGTATTGTTTTAATTTTAAAATTTATATCTATACTAAAAAGAAGTAATAAATATTCAAAAATAATATTATTTATTTAATGATAAATAACATTAAAAATCTTATCCTGTTTTTATTTTTGTCAAAAAATGAGTTTTTTTTTAAATATAATTTAATTTATGTCTTTTTTTTATGAATTCTTTAGTATATGATAAATTTTTCTCTTAGTATTTTTTGAATCCCATAATACTCTTAATTTTTTTTTTCATACATTTCAATGAGATGTTAACTTCATGCTATCCCTTTGTTGAGACATGTCTAAAATATTTTTCAACATATTTGCAAATTTCCGAACAACAATGTTATTGTTATTATCATTGCTTTGTTATTGTTAATTTAATTAGGGAAGGAAGACATCTATAGAGGAACGAGTTTTGTGGACAGTTGATGGCAATGGGACCATATGAAGACACAATTTCATGTGTGCTTAGGAAAATCAAGGGAAAAAAGGGTGCATGCGTCCCAAAATTTGTCGCCATCTCATCTCATTTATTTCACATACTTTACGCTTTCTCCAAACTCTTTTTTGAATACATGTGGCATTTTCTAGCTCTTAGCTGCTTCATTGTAACATTCATTGACGTTCCTTATACTTCTTTATTAATTATGAAAGAAAGTTTAACTGACAATAATACGTGTAAATTATCCATAAGGATATCTAATATCGAGAATGAGAATTGGTCTTCATTGTGATTTATGAGTTAATTTTTTATCAATCGAGTCAATTATTGATGTTGTTAATTATACACTTTCATCTCATAATATAAAATCAATATATTTTAAAAAATTGATAATTAAAATCATGAATGAGACAAAATAACAAAATTAAATAACATATTTAATCCATTATTTTACTATGAAAAAGTTATGAGGATCGGTGGAATAAGTACAAAGACGCAATTATATGACCAATAATTGTTTGTGGGAATTTTAAAAAACCACAAATTTGTTTTATTTTTTATTTATTTTTAAATATGAGTAGTTGCTTCAACTCTTTAAAACTATTTTATCATCTTATGACTTACTCTATAACTTTGGTTTATTAATTTACGCTTTTTTTGAAAAAAGAAAAAGTGTAATTAACTCTTACTTCGAATTACTTGCTCCGATTAATTTTTTTCAAATATAATTCTCAATTAAAATTTATATTTTCTTTTGAAAAATGATAAATTTTGTTAAATATATGTGTAAAATGATATTCTTTTAATGTTGTTACGAGTGTGATTGTATTAAAAATTATTTTTAAATTTTAATATAAGATTAATTATTATTTTTCCAATTTTATCCTCTAACTAATAATATTCTCTCAAAATATTATATTTATAAAAATACACACATGAATTGTTGATAAGTGTAATCTGAAAAGAATTTACGGACATGATAAGTTGTTGAGCTAAATTTGCGGGAGGAGAAACTAGAAAGAATGATGTGTGTTATAAAAGTGGTCCAGTTGGGGTCCACCATTTATGGTCATACTTCATATGGCGGGACTAGTTTTAAAAACCCAAAGGATCAGCTGTATGTTTTTTATCAGGAGTATTGAGATGAATAATTTTCAACCATCCGATCAAATCAAACGAACATTTGAGATTAAATAAAAAACTTAGTTATCTCTTTCTCGCACACAACGTCCGTCTCTTAACTTTCCCCTCTCTTCGTCGTGATCTTTTTTGTGTATAATCTTCAGCATCTCATTGGAAGACTATAATTTCGCTAATAGTTTAGTTTTTATAATATTTATGTGTTATCAGTTATTTAAAACAACATAATTTGGGATGCATTTTAATCTATAATATATATATATATATATATTCAACTTTATATTCTAAGCCAACAAAAATTTTATATAGAATTGTCTTAAATTTAAATTTAAAATAAAATATTTAATTTAATAATTTTGATATCTGTTAATTAAATAATAATTTAAAAATAATGATATTTTCATTTTTTGTAAGAAACAACCTAAAATAATTGAAATCAATTAAATAAATATTATATACAGCCTACTTAATATTTTATACAGTGATAATACAAATTGTACAGAAAACATAACTAGAATATATATTTATATTAGTAAAAAGTATATCAATTATAACAAGTAAATTTTATATGAATCAAATTTTAAGTAGTAAACTAATATCACATTTATTTTTAATACAGGTCGAGTTTACGTCATGTAGTTCAACTAGTAATTTATTGGTTTGACGAATGATTCATTATTTTGATTGAATCGATAATCGGTTCATGTTATAAAATAATGCAGGGTAACTGGTAGTTGGGACCTGTGTAGATTTGACAAAATGGTTGAGGCAATGCATTTTAAGTTATCTTTTATAACGATGACATATCTCATGAGCTAATTAAGATTTATTTTAGGTTATTTTAGTAAAATTATAGGGTAAATGTATCGTATAATTAAACTGATATTCCAATTATGTTGTATCTTAAATCAATTATTTATATTTGCAACACTCTAAAAGCATCATTAAAAATGAAAACTAAAAAAATAAGATGCTAGAGAGACTATCAAAATCCAAAAAAACAATTAAAAGAGACGCAAATTAAGTTTAAATATGTCTTTGATTCTTACAATTTTAATTTTATTTATTTATTTTGGTTATCGTAAGTTTTTTTATTTGGTTTACATCCCTACAAATAGAATTTTATTTTAAAATAGTCACTCTATCCAAATTCAGTTACAAAAACTATAACGCCTTAAACTTAAATATAATTAAAACATAATTTTTTTAATGTAAATATAAACCCCAAATATAATTAAACTTCAACTTTTTTTAACCCTCAAATGTTTCATTCTTCTTCTCTAAAAAAACCTAAAATTAACCCGATATGTTTCATTATTATTTCCTAAAAAACTACACTCTTACGTAAATTAGGGTTATGATTCTAAATATAAAATTAGTACAAAATTGTGGATGTTTGTTTCTTCTTTCAATTGATTTATTTCAATTTCTCTGTGAGGATGGATGGAAAAAGTGGAATTGAAGCTGGTATTTGAGAATTGGTTCAAAATGATGAACCGATTGTTTGCGTTATCAACGAATTTTATTTGAAAAATCTGATCAATCAATAAATCCCAAAGCATGATTGACTATGAAACGATTATTATAGAAGACAAAAAAAAATGTTGAACCAACAATTTCAAAAGAAACCCACTAATATTATCTTAATATCGTCGTTATCTTTCATAATATAATACAGATTGCTATCTTGCAATTAACCAGGATTTTTTAGTCATGAGTCTACTTTCATAATATAATACAAATTGTTATCTTGTATATTTGTCATGCTTAGCAATGCTGAGCCGATATTATTATTAGACGACTTCATGTGCTTACAATGTAAAGGTGTAATGCGTTCGGTGATATTAAATGTTGACGACGTATTAGAGTTTAAGATATATTTTTTTTATTTGTATTTGACATGTTTTTGGATTGAACGATTTACATGTGTTTATGACAAATTTCAAAATAATATTTTTCTCTTTAAATTGCTTAACAAATATTCCAAAACATATTAACATTTATTTGAAACAATTAATATTTTTTTTTATGTATGTTCTTAAATGTATTGTGATTGTATAAGTTATATTTTCCGCCCAAGAGATGGAGACTGTAAAGACGAAAACGATATACGAGTCCAAGAAAACGGCTGTGATTGGTGCACGCACGCACGCTCGGAGCAACACACGCATGTGCACACGTGGAAGGGACCCACTATCATACGTTTACATCTCTACAAGTTTCAATGATGGGTCTTCGTCCCCTATTTTCGTTTTTGGTAGGTCCTAAACTAGGCCTTTACCCTATACCCCATTGTTAAGCCAACCAACACGCAATCTGATTGATTCATGTTTTCTTCATTTTTTTGTGAAAACCAACTAAATTATTTCTCTCATCTCAAAATAATTATAGTTTAAAATTTTGCACTCAAGTTTTGCAAACTATTGAAAACTTAAATATACTTTTCAGTGTTACCTAAGAGGATTAAAGAATTTGGTTTTAGATATAAAAGACTAAAAATAATTATTTTTAAAAAATAACAAATATATTTAAATTAAGAATATAATAATTCGAAAAAATAATTATTTTGTCAACCTATTTTTACTAATTATTCATATATTTTTATTATCATAAATACAAAATATTAAAATTAACATTGTAAAAGTTATATATACCAATAATTAAAGAATATAATTAAAAATAATAATAATTAAAATTATATTAATTTTGAAATAATTTAATATAGTGACATTTATTGTGTAACTAGCAAGTGAGTAACTTGTAATTTTTATATCTATATTTATTTATTTTTTATAAAATTAATTAATATATTTTACATTAAAATTTATATATCATGTTATATTTTTTTACTTTCGAGAAATAGTATCTATGTTCTGCAACTATCTGAATTTTATTTTTTTATATAGTGAAAAATTCGAGATTGTCTCTTTGATATTCTAATGCAGAAAAAAAAAAATATATAAATAAATAAAATATTATAGATGCGCGCGATGTCATAAAAAAACAAAATCTATCTTTTACTATAATAGCAAAATAAGATGCGATCCGATAAATATCAACAAAAAAATATAATATTTTAATCTAACGTATATTAGTTAGTTTATTTTTAAAAATGAGATATATATGAAGAAAACAAAAATCAGTAATTTCATCCAAAAATATTTTTCTTTGTTTTAAAATAAATAAAAATAAAAATAAAGATTTAATATAAAATCTGATGTGTACTCGATTTTATTTAAGATAAAATATGTTAACTGTTTAATTATTGTTTTTATTTTATTTAAAAAAAAAATTTATAATAAAATCTTCCATTTGTGTTAAGTTGATACATCACACCGATAATTTATTAGTTTTTTAATAACTGTCTCTTTATTTGCATTTGTCAATAAACACTAGCCAGAAAGAGAAGAATCTGAAAAATTATAAACTTGTTTGTATAAGATTCTAAAAATAATATATACCATTTTTGGTGTATCAGTTATGTTTGTCTGGAAGTTTATTTCAAATATTTTTGTTAAATAATTATTTTTATCTCGAAAATGAAATAGTTATTTAGATTAGTTTTAAAAGCAAATAATTTTTAACAGAGGGTTTGTGTAACATGATCATGGTCCAACAAAGTAAATTTTAATAAAAGATTATATATACTTTTTATTATTATAAATTTAATTTTTAATTAAAAAAAAGTAGAGTCTACCACCATGATTCGTATAAACACGTCCTTTAATAAATAGAAAAAGGAAAAAATATATGATATCTTACCTTTATCCATTTTACTATTTATATTTTGATATATCTCACCCAAAAATAAGTAAAAGTAAAAATCTATATTCATAATAATTTTTATTAAAAATCACTTTTTTTATAATTTATAAATAACAAACTCTAAATTAAATTTACTGCACCATTATTTAAATACAAAATAAATTAGAAAGCCCACTCTATAATGGATAATATTCTTTATTTACAATTAAAGTAATAATTGATCCCACTAAACAAAATCATGAATAAACTTTTTGTGAAAAGCAAATTTATCTACAATTTTAGCAACTCCGTCTATAATATGCATATAAGTAATTAAAGCAAAGATAGTGTCAATTACTTTTTAATTTTTCTTTGGTTCTCTAAATATAGATATTAGATATTTGTGGATATACTTAGAAAAGATATTTCTTTTGTTCCATACTTGGAAATAGGATTACAATGTGATGAAATGATGATATTTTTGGGTTACAAGGTAAAGGATAAGGCCAAAAGAACTGAATGAGTCAAAAAGTTTTCGATGTTAGCCTTCTCAATCAACAATGCGTTTTTCTTTTTAGAAAAAGAAAAATGAATTATAAGTTAGACACCACTCTAAGCGTAAAGTATGCTAATACAAAAACCACATAAATTCACTTAATTTACAATATCAAGAACTAATTCACTACAAATGATGCTCTAGGAAAAGGGATAAAAAGAAAAGAGAAATGAAATAGCTAAGGAGAACTTGAGTATGAAATAATGGTAATGAGAATAATAGGAGGAGTGAAAATTACGATTTAAAAGTAAATACATAATTCTTTAATTATTATAGAGTTGAAACAAATTACAAGCTTATAAATTATTCCATCCACACCAGGAAGAAATAGTTAATCCCTGCAATGTTTTCTCATAAATTATGTTTATTTTATATTTTATCTAATAGCCTTATCTTCACCCATTTGATGAGGCAATCTCTTGCTTATACCCCATAGGAGTTGGACAAGCACCTTAAAATAGTGACTTTAGCTTCAAGTAAAAATATGTATTTTTGAATGCTTTGAAACAAATTGTGCATGTTCAATCCCTGATGCAGACTCCCTGGAATAGTCCCCTGAAGCTCTCGAAACTTCTTTTGTAAGGAACTACTTTTTCCAGCATTGGCTTTTTTTGCCAAACACAGTTTTGCCTTCTTCTTTCTTCCTCTTACATGCAAACCTTGCCTTATTCCCATTTTGCCCCTGCAATTCCTAGCAACTAAAACAATGAGATAATTAAAAAGAGATGAATGATTTAAGGGGTTGGATGGATAGGTGGTTATATATAGGGAAATTAAAAGAAGGGGACATATTCCTGTCAATAATTGAATTCAGAATGGTAGAAAAGTTTAGAGGTGTGTCAATGGGCAACAGAATTGTTTGTGGTGGATTGATAGTGACACTAGATAGTAATTTATCTCAATCACAGGACCTTCTCATCGTATATGCATTCATCGGTTACTACTTATCAGATTTTACAAATCATCATTCAATTTTTCAATTCTTTTTTCATCAACTTTCTAATTAATAATGTTAATTTTTTAGTTTTTGTTAAGAGTACAAGTTTAATATATACGGAGTCTCAATTCAAGTAGGAAATATTATCACAAACCCAATTATTGTCTAATATCAAGCTCAGTAGGAGTATTTAGTATCACAAATTCAATTATTATCTAATATCAACCTTAATTTATCATACATTATACATTGTATTTCTCTCTCTATCGTGAGGTAGTTTAAATATCTTTAAAATATATATATATATAAAAGAGTCGTTAATGTCACTTTCACTATCATTTAAATATAATAATTAATAATTTATTTTTTTCTATTTTTTTTTAAAAAAAATGGACGTGATTGGATTGAAGGAAATGGGAGAAAATTCATTCATTAATATATCCAGATGAATATGGTCGAGACCAATATTTTATTTGGAGAAATTCTTATAGGTCTTTTTCTAACATTGAAGTATCGTGAAACTAGCCAAGACTCCAGCCTAGCCCAGATAAAGATTGGTATGTACTATTATTGCTGAAAATAGTGTAAATTACTTTACACATAGAATATCATATAAATGTATATGTACCTGTCGTGGAGTCCAATTTAATTACCGGATGAAAATGGTATATAGGTAGGTATTTGTACAACATTAATTTCAATGATCGCAGCTTTTGAGTATCGGATCTTCTCAGCAGCGGCAGATGCCACGTCACCTTTATATTTTTAAATTATATATATATATATATATATAATAAATTAACTAATTTCGAACCAACAAACTCTAATACTCTAATTAGCAACTCAACTATTAATTTTTAACAAATTTTTTCATGTTAATTATTGATATATAATATAGTGTGATACTATTTTTTAATTGTGAATTGTTTTAATTAATATGTGTTTTTTTTTATGAGTGACACGATATTTTAAATATAAAAAAATTGATGCATTTTTTAAAAAGAAATTTTTTGACAAAGATGAAAATTGATATATTTTATTTGATTGAATTGTAAAAATTGTGTGACTTGTGAAAATTGAAATTTTAATTTTTTTTTTAACTTGTCTACTATGTATGAATTGTGTGATACTCTAAAAAAAATTATATAACTTTCAAAAATTTCAATTATAATATTTTAGTTAATATTTATTACTCTCCCCTAAATATTTTATGCAAGATTCGCTAATGCAGCTTTTTATATGTAGAAATGTATAGTATTGGTATTATAAAACAAATATTTGTCAAATAATCGAACGACATTGTATATCCATAACTGGGGATGCATATAACAATTGTAAAATTTGAGTAATATATATTTTGAAGGCAGTTGTGATAAAGGTGGAGTGGGGTGTATATACATTAAATTAAATTAAATGCACGTGCATAGGTTTGAAGGGGCCCTTATTTTAGGTGTGAAGAAGGGTTTTCCTAACATAACTTATCTTTCTTGATAAGACAAGAGCATATAATCATAAGGAGTTCAATAGACTAGTCTTTTCAATACATGCATGTGCGCTCCGGATTTTCTGCGCCTTCTACTTCCACAAATTTCCCATCCATCAATTTCATTATTACTATTTCAACCTCCCTTTTTTCCAACACACTACTTGCTCCGCCCTTAAATATTTCTCTATACCATTTTGGACGCTCTATTTTTCATACCGTATCATATTAAATATAAATATAAATATCGATTACGAGGTCTGAGAACAATATTTAAATAGATAAAAAAATAATTATAAATTGAAAATTGTATATAATATATAATATTTTTGTTCTAAAAACAAACCGTACTGAATATTATATAAAAATATATCATATATATTTGATGATAAGATCAAAGGAAATAGAAAATAATAAAAAAAAAATCAACATTGTACACAAATCCTATAAAAATACAATGTTAGAATAAAACCAATATCCTATACAAATCATATAGAATGTTTTTGTCATTAACTATATATTCCTCCAACCAACACTTAAAAAAAATTATATTAAACTACATTTGTGTGGTATCTTAATTTAATTTTAAATAATATTTTAATTTTTTATTTTTTTAATTAATT
>JBBPBS010000007.1:13657221-13674225 GCA_037974835.1 Cicer judaicum
TATTGTTTAAACTTTCTAAAAATTGTCCCCTTAATATCCTTATAATGCTATAATTTTCATAAAACAATAAAATCATAAAAATTAAAATTGCTAAACAATAAGAACATTTAGTCTAACTTTAAATATAACATCGCATTATTTTTTTCTTTTTACGATTTCATATTTATCGAAAAGTATCATGTTTATTATTACAATTGTTTCATCAACACAAGAAAATTAAAGAAAAAGAGGAGAAAACAGTTTAAAGGACTCTGTAAATAGGAGAAAACGGTTTAAAGGAGAATATGGAAGGAAAAAATAAAAAAATAAATGTATTAACTTCTATCATGACTATAAAACTTACTAAGTTTATAAGTTTCCGGCGAGATTATTTCCATTAATTTTGTTAAAAAATCTGACGATTTCTTAAATTATTTTTACTTAGGTAGAGTTTTAAACAATCTAAACATTATACTGAAGAAAAAAATTGTGGCAATTAAAACCATAAATTATCATTTTTAAAAAATAAAAGATATGCAAATTATTTTAAAATAGAAAAAATAATAATTTTAAAAATATAAATAATTCAAAAAAAAGAAAAAGTTTCAAAAAAAGAAGTTTATTTAAAAAAATAAATATAATAGATAATATTGATAGAATATAATATTAATGAAACACATATAAAATGTTTAAGAAATCGTTTAGAAAAAACATGGAGTGAGAAAATGAGAAGTAAAAATTTTAGTAAAAGAAATTTAAAGAGAAAATGAAAAGTGGATTTTTCTTTTAATAGAGAACCAAATCACATTACAATTTTGTTTCATATCCAAATTTGTGGCTCCATAATCTCTTACAACATCAATCAATTATGATTATATATATAGTTTTTATTTTAAAAAAGATAAAATGATAAATTACTCTATAATTTATTTATACAGCTATGAAATCATAATTTTAAATTTGAAACAACACCTCTAATATAAAAATATTTATATTTATTAATTAAATTAAAATTTAAAGACAATTATAATTTTTTTTTAATTTGACTACAAATTAGTATTTTCTTTATAGTATTAAGACTATGAAGAAGAATAGTATTATTAAGCTAGTTTTAGTTAATTAACGAAGACATTTGATAGTCTATAATTTGCATTTTTGTAGTAGAAATATTTATTAAATTCAATGAACTGTTTTTTTTAAAGATATTTGATAGTCTATAATTGGTACATCAAAATAAAAATACAATATTTTTGAAATTTCTCTTGGTACATCAATATTTAAATTAAGAAAAACTAAAATAACTAAGTATTTTTGTAATGTAAATAACTTCAATCGCTTTATTCGTGCAATTTTAAGACTAAATTATTGTGATTTACTTGACAAATAATCCAAAGTTATATGTTTCTTGGTCATCCTCATATGCCAATATAAGTATATTCATTTAGAAAAAAATAATTTAAATATGTATTCATGTACCAATTTAATTAGTCAAGATAGAAGAAATATTTTATTTACATGAATTTTAAATTATAATATTTTTTCTATAATAATAATAATAATAGAAGGTTTAGAAGAATTTTTTTTATTATATCAACTTATAAATGTTAATATTTTTAAATTGAATAGTTTATCGCACATCAAAATAAAATAAAAATCTCACCACCTCTGCGCCACCTTTCTTGAAATATTTGGTCATTGATTAAATTGAGTAGAATCCAACTAATAACCACCAATTGTTAGCTTTTCCCGAACAATCAAACGATTATTGATTGGACGGTTTCAAATTAAAAATTAATGCAACCAACAACTATATATCAGAAAAATTATGTATCATTCATTACTCCATCGTCTGCCACGTACATTTCAGGCACTAACAGGCCCCATACATCTAACTAATTTGAAAAATAAATACTCAAAATTTATCTCATATAATATAGTAAGTCATAACTGTCCAATACAGCAAATACTACCTGTTTCCTTAATATATATAAGATTTTTTTATATAATTCTTGGTCAAAATTAATTATAAAAATAAATTCGTTTTAATATTTAACAAAGAAAACAAACTTAATTTGATATGCAATAGAATTCCACTTATACCTTATTTAACAGGGAGTATATCTTTTTTTTGAAACGTCCCTCTAGTTTAGTCTCAGCACAGAAAATAGAAAATGGAGAGAAAATTGTGTGCCAATATTCTCACTTTTCCCCCTTAGTCAAAAACACACTTGAGGGAATCTTTTCCCTATTTAACAAGATATATATATATATATATATATATATATATATATATATTTACGATAAATTTTCATAGTGTGAAATAAAATATATATTTCCAAAATTTAGTCATTTAATGACTCGTCACCTTTTCATATTTAATTAATGTTAAGTAAATTAAAATTTTAGATTATAATGCATACATGTCCGGTAAAAAAATCCTAATCTATCAAAGAGTTTACGATTACTTTTTCCTTGTTGTTCATTTTTATTTTGTGGATTATACTTTGCATCGTAATGCATACATGTCCGGTAAAAAAATCCTAATGTATTTTCTGTTGCCGTTGAAATACATGCATTAAATAAGTGCTTAATATATGCACTATTAGTCTTTTAGGTTATAACACAATTTATTCAAAATAAAATAAAATTTAATGTCAACATAATGATTTATAATATCAATTCATGGCCTCTCAAAAAATATATCAACGCAGGGTAATTATTTGAATAAATATTATGGTTTTTTTAACTATGTTATTTTTTTTTTATAATTTTAACCGCATTATAATTCTTAATTTAAGTTATTAATATGAAATATACGGAAAAAAAAAGTAAGTTAAATGATACTGATAATTAATCTATTAACAATATTTTTATGGATCTATTAACAAGTAGATCTACCACAGGGGAATTAGTAATGTATCAAGAAAAATTGGATACCCTTCTTGATAATGGAATATGTAGACAACTAATGAGAGACAATCGTAATAAGTTTACAAATCTTTTTCAGATAATATTGAAGGCAAAAAGGGAAAATATTGGGGTGTACTGCTATTGTTGTAGGTTCATCCCTTTCATTATATTGACGTGGATTAGTTATTTCAAGCATTTAATAATTCATGGGTAAATTCGAAAACATTTTGCTTCAAATATTGGGATTGCTAAGAGTCTATTGTATGGGAAATACTTCAAGAAGTTATGCCCAAACGTCCAATATTGTTGAATAGAGAGCCTAGTTTGCATAGATTGGAGACATACATGTATTCCAATCCATTATAGTAAAGGACGTGTTATTTGTTTCCATCTACTAGTTTGTAAGGAATTCAATGCAGACTTTGATGGAGGGTTGTTTTGATGGAGGGTTGTTCATGTGCCTTTATTTTTGGAGCTTTATTTTTGGAGGCTCATACCTAAGATCGTTTACTTATGTTTTCTCATACTCCTATGATGTATTTGGAGTTTATCAAAAGAAAATAATAAATTTGGTTCCGGTGACAAATAGATCAACGTATTATGTCTTTAAGAGAAATTCTTATTGAAGTTCAGTACGAATCTTTGAATACCTATTATGAGATATATGAGAATTATTTAGTATTAAGAAGTATAACAAAAGAAATTTGTTGTATATACATTTGAACCACTATTATATATTAAGAATTTAAAGAATCTAAAGGAGCATGAGTCATATTTTAAATTATCAATTTTTTTTTTGAAAAACAAGAATTTTTTTTTTGTTAGTAAGTGTTGAATCTAGAGTCTACACTTTCATGCAAGATTTTTGCTTGTGGTTTTTTTTAACGGCAATTTCACTAAAAAATTAAATTTTGTCATTAAATAATGTTGTCGTCTTTGAAAGATCTTCAACAAATACTTTAATAACATATATTATTGAGGTTAACGATGAGGATAATTTGAATAATGCACTTGACTCCATCTTTTTTATACTTGACGAAAGTTGTTGATGTTAAAACAAATTTGATATTAGAGCATTGAAGAAGAGTTAAATTTTAGTAAAGTTTTTTTGACAATCATGTTGCCTTAAATATTTATTGTTTGATGGTTTTTTTTTTTAATTATCGTCATCATCGTGATGAGATAATTCTAACTTGAAGTTTGAGATGAAAAAAGAAGAAAAAAAAAATAGTTTTGAATCGAGAAAGAAGGAGCAGAAATTGAACAAATTATTCAAAAGTCAAATGAAAAAGAAAAGATAAATCAATTAAACTTATATGAAAATTTTTCTAATAAATATTTGAAAAAAAAATAGCGAAATAATTAGCACTCTATAACCATATCATAATTATTGATTTAAATTATTGGTAAGAGATAAATGAAAAAAAAGTAAGTTGAATGATATTGATAATTAAAAAAAATTGTTATTTACATTAAGGATTATATAAACCTATATAGTTATTTAGATAAATAACTAACTAATCAACTAAGATATATCTTATAAGAAAAATGCTAAATATTATGATGAAAAAATAGTAAAAGTATGCAAAAAAGTCTTATGACGTATCATTTTTTTAATTGGTTTGACTATCTCAATTCATTTTTAATTGCTTTAGTATATAGTTACTTTTGTAACTTCAACTCGCTACTTTAGTGTATAGTTACTTTTCAAAATGAGGGAAAAAAAATACTGTACATATTATTAATCTAATAAACCATCTTATTGATGCATTGTGTTCAAGTGCTAATAAATAAAGTTGTTGATTCTTGAAATTATAGAGCACCAATAATTTAGTATTATTTTGATATGGCCAAATATTAGTTTTTGATAGATAGAGGAGTTGAACCCACAATTTCTTTATGATTGTAATTTATATGATTGTAATTTATATCTTCATTTCTCAAATCATCTTATCACTCTCAAATTAAAAAAATTAAGTAAATGACTCAAAATCGTAAAAGTCATTTGAATTTCAAGTCTCATCTTCTACTCTGTACTTCAAATTTAGTTCAAAAAATTATTAATGTAACATTATTACCTTAATACTCATAATTGTGAGTTATAAGTTATAACCCAAAATACTAGTCCCGCTATCTAATATGAAGTATCTCATTTGTAATAATTATTTATTGTATATCAATTGTTTTTTATATTATCAATAAACTATTAACTATTATTTTTACTAATATATATATATATATATATATATATTTAAGTGTTTCAATCTATTGAATTATTAAAATCAACATAATTAATAAGTGTAAATGAAATTCATTTTATTATTAAAATCAACACTATTAATTATTTTAAAATAAAATTGGGCACAGTTCAAGTGAGACATAAGGTAGAGGAGGATCTCTTAAAGATTAAATGATTAGCTGTTAATTCTTATTATAATTGTATTCTGTCTTTCTGCATTTCAACATTATCTAAAAAATAATTAACATACGACTAAAACAATAAAAAAATTATAATTTCAATAACTCTTTGTCAATTTCTTATTTTCAATGAGGGAAACATAATGTTTCACTGAAAATTATTTTCTGAAATGAATATAGAAGAAATTTAAAAAATATGAAGCTAGCTAGGTTTGCTTTCACTTCATTTATGGTATGATTATGAATAAGTATGAATGTGTATGCGATCATATAAATGATCGTTTAATAAACATAAATATCACACTAATTAAAGTAACTTGAATGAATACAACCACACTTGATGGGCACTCAAGATATGAAAGATTACCAAAACACATATAAGACACAACTTAATAAAAGTTGTTTGACAAATATATATTTTTAATCACATTTAATGTGTTGACTTGAAACTAGGCTCAAACCATGTTTGAGTGCTGCTTGCCACACAAGATCAATCCTTTTAACATCTATGGGCCCAACTTCATGATGAGACCAACCTTCAAGACTATGTACCACTCCTCCTGCATGGCATGCATGAACAACTCCTCTGTCCATCGTGTACTATATATGTCACAAAAACTTACACTATCAACCAAGTTACGACTAAATTCAAATATTTTTGAAAATCCATTGTGGTAATCAATTTAGAGAAAACGACATGAGAAAGATATTAATGAAATTGATTGTTTACCTCACAACAGCCAAGACCTTCAACATCTTGTGGTAATCTCATGGCAGCT
This sequence comes from Cicer judaicum, assembly GCA_037974835.1. NCBI lineage: Eukaryota > Viridiplantae > Streptophyta > Magnoliopsida > Fabales > Fabaceae > Cicer > Cicer judaicum. The sequence continues at coordinate 13,663,308 of JBBPBS010000007.1, forward strand.
AGATCACCATAAGTGCAGTCTCTTCTAAATGATAAAATAGGTGGGACAACAAATTGATGAAAATGGGTTCCACGTGGAGCCCAACTTTGCTCTCTTGGAGTGATCCATTTACCAACAATCCATGTCTGTATTAACTCAACTAATTAACCACATTGTATATAATATTAATTTTCTCAACTTGTTCTATATACTCTTCACACTTCACACTCATTTGAATTATAAAATGATTATGCAATTACTCCGAGTAAATTCAGTACTTCCAAAATACCTTTAAGGGATTGACCTCTCTTTTTATGCACATCAGTTATAGATCTAACCCTTAATTATTACACACATTTTAAGGTTTTGTCCTCAAAATGATAACAAAAATCAAAAGTTTGCGATGTACTTATAACTCAGAAGAGTACCTTGCAGTTTTGTGCTGCTTGGTATTTTGTCACTTGGACAAGGTAGCTTTGGTATTCAAGAGGGGCTTCCTTTAGAATCTTCTGAAATCTGTCGTTTGAAATTGTTAACATCTGCAATGTTTCAGCATTACATCTAATTAGGAATTAATTATTAGTATTAAATCATAGCATTACATCATATATTTTATTAAATTATAAACATCATTGATTCAAAGAGTTCCCCTGCCTTCCCTTTCTTGCAATTAAACAATGAAAGGCTCCATTTCAAATTATTATTACAATTTTATTTAATGTTGTACCATCCATATATTAAAAATTAAATATAACCAATTAAAATGCTATTTGGATGGAATTTGACAATTGCTATTGACTCTGTTTCTTTGTTTTAGAATCCTCTTTCCACTTCACAAACCTATTGACTGTATGAATTTTTCAATACATACAATAGTACATGTAATTTCAGTACTTTACCTAACTTTGATAAATCAAATAATAACTGCATGAACATAGATGAAATCAAGAAGTTAATGTTCACATTTGCAGAACCCAACAAACACTTATATAATTGTGCAAAGTTGTGTGGACATAAAACAGTAGAGTTGCACATATGAAATGGACCACAAACAATTATTAACTAATGAAAATGGTAAAGAGAGAAAAATTACCAGAACTCTAACTTTCTTTTGGCAAAGGTAGAGTGCAATTGCTCTTCCAAGTTTGGAAGTAGCTCCTGTTAGGAAAACCTCTTCCACATCTTGTGGTAACTCATTCAGAATAACCGCAGCAGTTAAAGTGTTTCCATGAACAACTCTAACTCTAAGGTTTGGATGCTTGTCCACAAAAAGTTTTCCACCCGCATTTAGAGACTCATTCTGTATTCAATCAAAAATATTAAGAATTCCTAAATTAGAAAAATCATACTTAAAATTATATCAGAATCTATTCTAATTTCGCTAACGAGTCACTAATCATACTTTAGGCATAATAGTTATTATAGACGTAAAAACATTTTTTGGGAAAAAAATTTAGAGAAAAAGATTAGTAATGTGAGGTGTAAAATGTTAAGAAGTTACAAAATTGGTCCACCAATGTACTACAATATATTTAGTGTCATCAGTACTGTACCTTAGGCATTAAAAACTTCAACAACTATGTACAGAAAATGCCAAATTTCATCATAATAGTGAAATTAAATAACAAAAGAAATAAATGAATTCAATAACATAAGCCTAACCTTGTTTAATGCCGCAAGGCTAATGACTTTAACCCCCATTTTATCAGCCCTAAGGATAGCTTGTTCAATTTGTTTGTTAATTCCATCAGTAGCAAATGGCAAGAAATACTGTTAAGAATATTAAAAAATAAAATAAAATCAATATTAAGTTCTTTTTCAACACAGTTTTTTATTGGTGCTGCATAACAAAATAACAACTAACATTTGTAATTTAAAAAAATAAATTAAAAATAGATGACACACCTGAAAGCCACATCGTGGAACAACCCACGTTTGGTGGAGTCGTCCTCGAAGATAATAGAAACTAAGTAAAAATGTTTTGGACAAAATCCACATTGCCATAACAAATATAAATGTTATTGGCAAACCTGGGAGGAATAAGAGTCTTGTTTTGTATGGAAGTGAAGCAATGGATCGTAAAACAAAGGGAACATGCATGCAAGATGATATATCAACCATATGAGCCAGAAATACAAAATGTGGTGCCTTATCATCATTCCCTGCATTTTTACATATGTTTTATGGATTAATTTAATATTAGTAATTACATTCCACAAAAACATGTTGATGTCAACATGAAAAATATTACTAGTAGTAGTTAATTATAGGACAAGTTACCTGAGCCTGAACTTAATGTTTTGTGTAATGTCCATGAATTTTTGTTAAGAGTATTGCCTAATGCGTCAAAGAGAGGCATAAAGAGGCAGAAATTAGTGTCCTTTTCAGTGTGATGTAGATTGTGGTATCTGCATAGCATAGAAAAGAGATAAATAAATACAAATGGATGTAAATAGAAGTTATGGAATCACATTGGACCAAAATGCATGCTACCTACTAATGCTATTCTACTGTCCTATAGGTTTCAAGAGAAAAGGGATGAAAGCGAGATAAACTATATATGCAGGGGAAATTTAATATAAGCTTCTAGGCTCTGGATAAAATTTATTACTCGTTTGGTCCTGATTTTTTTTTAATAATCTCCAACTTAATTAAGTTATTAACCAAACTTGCAAAAGTTTGGTTTTTGTGGTCCATTTGTTTAGAATTCAACAACTCTATTCTCTGGAACAAATTTTGTTGTAAAGCTCAACCATCAATGAAAAAATTAATGGTTTATAGTTTAAAAAAAAACAATAAGAGTTTGTTTATTTTATGAAAAATAAATTTAGTTTTCATTTTCTAAAATTTATATTAATTTTAGCTTGCTAATAAAAAGATATATGACTCGTCAAATTTCTGTGAAAAATAAAAATTAATGAAATGGACCATTGCAATGGACAAAACATGTGATACAAACTAGAAAGAATGCATTTATAAAAATAAAACAATTATTTGATATTTGTCAATATTTTAAAAAATACAAATAATTGTTCACTTTATAAGTCTCAGATTTTTTTTGTTAACAAGGAAAATTAACATAAATTTTAAATAATAAAAATGGAAAATATTTTTATTTAGTTGACATGTCCTAATGGTTTATATTTCAGCATACTTATAATTTATCTTGTATACATACATAATATTAAGTATTAATTTATTCATTAATACTTGATATCATTTATTTTATACTTTAAACTAAATTTTCTTTAGATGAGTCTAATTCAAAAAAATTCAAACAATTAATTTTAAAATTTAATTTATATGCAATATTAATATAAAAAATTTCTATACACACATCAAATTACATATCACTGTTTAGATATTATTTGATATGTCTTAAGAACAAATATAATAAAGCAATATCATAGTAAAATTTGATTGGATGTATATGTAAAAGAAATACACTTTATACTTCTCTCTATGGTATTTTGTGTGGAGAAAAAGGCAAACATTGAAACATTTAAATACGCCAGCAAGTTTTCCATAGTCTCAAGTCTCAAGTCTCAAGTATACTCGCAAAAGAAATGTATAATTATTATTTTTGGTTTTTGAAAAATTAAAAGAATAAACTATAAAATTAATATTGTGTATGTGTCTAAGAAATTTAGATGTGACCATATAACAATAATTTTAGATAAACACCTATGTTTTTTTAAGCCTTTTAAAAATACCAAAAAAGGAAATAAGCAAAGTTCATGTAATAACCAAAATCAATTTTTTTCCCTTCCAAAAGTCCTCAAATATAAATAAATTTTAAAGGAATTTCAATTTAAACACCCAAGTAAAAGGACGAAAATAATTTTCACCTAAAAAAAATACTAAACCTTTATTTATTTATTTGAATCTCTTAAAACTATATCAATAAGAACGGTTAAATCTAATACTAATTAGTGTCAAAGTCTTAAAGAAACCGACATGCGAGGGTGCAATATTCAAGCATGGTTCACATATAGCATTTTGGTAGCACGCATTAAATGCACGTCACTGTTCTTACCAATAAAGAGAGAGAAATGAATGCAAGCAACTACTATCCTCTATCAAATTCTGACAATTTTACACGTAATGAGTTGTACTACGTTGTTTACTCGAGGGTGTATTAGCTGTAATGAAAATTAACTTACGTTGGTGTGTAAATCACATATCTAACAAATGGAAATGCCTCGAACAATTTGTGTGGGACAATTTCAACGTTGCAATGACCCAAGCATCTTAGGAAATCAAATATCAAAACATAGCTATATACCAAACTTCCGGAACCATATCCCATCATAGATGCACCAATTATTGGGATTCCAATCACTACCGTCAAAATAAGATGTTCCAAAAGTGTTAAGTTCTCAGCTGCAACAACACAAATCATATGCTCAATCACCAATACAATGTTAACATGTAATTTGACATGAATATAATAAGGTAGTTTCAAATATGTTTTCTTTTTCGGAATTAAAGGCTAAAATAGGTTTTTACTTTTAATAAATAAATAATTAAATTCATCTTTATAATAATAATAATAATAATAATAATAATAATAATAATAATAAAAAATAAAAATTGCAATAATTAAAAATAAAAATTTATATGTTTATAAAGAATAAAAATATATTTAAATTACTATAAAATAAGGAAGAAATTATGCAACTAGCTTTCCTTATGAAGAATGAATTTCCAAAGATAAATGAATCTCACCGGTAAGAGGGGTCGGCACCGGAGATGAATGATGAAGTGAGTGATAATTAGTGAAAAGATAATCTTCATGAAATTTCTTATGTACCCAATAATAAAGTGGCTCTGAAACTCCCACATGTAGCACCAAAGCAGCAATAAGTCCTTTTGCATTCCATAGAGGAAGATGTTGAAGAAAGGGAAAGACATAAAAACATATTGAACCAACAACTGCTTGAAGAATCAAGAAATTGTCCCTGTTTCAAAAAATATAAAAAAATTATTTAATATAATCAATAATCATACATATATATATATATATATATACACCACATCATGTTCAGCCTGATACTTAAATTAAAAATAAAAAAAATACAAATCAATTAATTATGAAATGTGTTAATTAATTACCAGTCCCATTCTTTGTCAATCTGCTTGAAATCAACACCCTGTTGAAGAATTCTTCGATTTCTGGTAAGAAAAAGCATGTTACTATAAGAACACCAAAGCACGTGTACTAAACCTCTTAGACCACATAGTATGAGCAAATGAAGGCACCACCAGTTGATGTTGGAGTTTGAGTGTTCCTCTTCATACAACAATCCATACACCACTTTCCCCACCAATGGCCCATATAACACATACTAAACAAAAAATATATATTTCAGTACCACAAAATTATTATATCATAATAAAAAAGAAACAAGTTTGATATATGATTCAAATGATGACTAAAAATCATAATATAATTTTGTTTTGTACCTTGAATATTCCCAAATTCTCCCATGGCCAAGATGATAAAGGAGCACCCATTTGATTTGATTTGATCTGATCACTAGACTAAATTAAATTTTCCCTTTGTTAAATGGTACCTTTGTTCTAGTAATAGACTTCTTTTCTTGTTTTTTTTTAATGCAATTGGTTGAAATTTGAAACACAAATAGAGTAAAAAAAATCTATTATTTGCCAAGAGAAGAAATAAGAAAGGAATTCCAATACCCCAAAAATAATATATGAGAAAGGAGGAGTAAAGTAACGAATGGGTATGATAGGTTGTGATTGTAATGAAATTGTCCCCTCCCCTACCTTTCCTTCTTAATGGGAAATTATATCTATAGGTTTGATTTTAACTGTAACTTGAATATCTGCTCTCCAATCACATCACATATTTATAGGTCTTTCAGACTTGGAAGTTGAGTTGTAGCCAATACAAATACTGGTACAGTTAAAGTGGTCTCCCACCTATGTCTTTTTCTAACACTAATAAATTTAAGAGTCATAATAAGGGTATTTGTTGAGAAATTAAAAAGAAAAAATTATTATGAAAAGAGTAAAAATTGAATGCTTCAAACCTTTGAATACATATTTTTTAATAGAAAAAAGTTAATATTTAAAACCTAATAGGTTAGTATTTTATTAAATTTTTTAGATATATTAATGAAACAGTAAAAAAATTTGTATATAATTGTGACATATCTATTTTAAATTTTATATATAATATTCAATATAATAATATCAATATTTAGTAGTTAAATTATAATTTACAGATATAATAATTAATTGTTTTAACGAATGTTTGATTTTAGGAAAAAAGTTGACATAAGTGTGCAAGGTATACCACTATTGTATTTAGAGATAAAATTACTCTCTTTATATTTAACTAATCCCTTTGTTTTTCTTAAACTCCATTTTAGGAAAAAAGTTGACATAAGTGTGCAAGGTATACCACCTATTGTATTTAGAGATAAAATTACTCTCTTTATATTTAACTAATCCCTTTGTTTTTCTTAAAATCATGGAGTTGTTGTGGCGGATTCAAACAACAAAAATAGATTTAGTTAACATACCTTAATTAAAATTTGAAACTTAGGAAAATTGTGGGGAAAAACACAACTAACCCGTGGTCATAGCTTAATGATCTCATTTTAATTTTCTAAGGGAGCACTCTATCGGCCCCAAAATTAGTGTTGTTTTTCTTCAAAATATTTATTTTAACAAGTTATCTATATTAATAATTTATAAAAAAAAAAACAATTGTTATATTTTCACTATTAGAAATATAAAGTGAATTATAATGTACATAATATTTATCTCTATTTATAATTATAAATATCTATAAAAAAATTGTACATAAATATAAATACATTTTCAATTTTTTAAAAGTATTTATTATTTTATTTCCAAACATATTCTTTTTAATACTACTAATTTAACATGAAAAACCAGCAAAAAAAAAAGTTAAAGTAAATACATTTGTGTAAAAAAGTCAATTTAGTAACGGCCACCATTTTCCATAGTAATGTATGCAAAATGCAATTTCCAAAAACAAAACACTTACGAGGCTTTTTATCAAATAGGCTAAATTACATTCGTGGTCTCTTAACTTAATTTCAGGTAACGTTTTAGTCCTTTATATTTTTTTTTCCGAGTTAATCATTTAGTTTAATTTTAAGTGACAATTTAATATTTTATGTTTTAAAATGTCAACAATATTGTCCTTTTTTTTAACAAAAATTCAAAAAAATCATCAAATTTTTTAAACAAAACTAATAAAATTCAATATCATCTTTAATAAAATATAAATTTAATCAAATTCATAACTTAAATCTTGAAATAAACTCATATTTTCATTCTTTATTTGATGTTGTTGGAGATGAAAATATGAGTGTATTTGAATATTTGAGTTATGAATTTGATAAAATTTGCATTAGATTGAAGATGATTATCAATTTTATGGGTTTTGGTTGAAAAATTTGATGATTTTTTTTGAATTTTTGTATAAAAAAGGATAACATTGTTGAAATTTTAAAACATAAAATATCAAATTGTCACTTAAAATTAAAATAAAGGATCAACTCGGGAAAAAAAAAAAAGATAAATGACTAAAACGTTACCTGAAATTAAGTTAAGGGACCACTGATGTAATTTAGCCTATCAAATATTATGGACAAAAATAACAAGACACAAAACAAGAAGTCAAATAGGGAACAATCTATATATTTTCGCCATTATATAATTTTTAATATATTTAGTTACCATCATTTTCTACGAAGATATGCCTTAAATATATTATTTTATGTAAAACATAAAGTTGGTACAAAGTAGGAAGGGCAATGATTTAATTATTCTGATATTGAGTTAAGGTGGAGAATTATGGAGATATGACTCAAATTAAATAATTAGTGTTAGTTATGGTTAAGTGTTAGTTATAACTGAATTTGTCTAATTTTGTTATGACAAAGGTATTTAGAGTTAGTTAAACTAGTGTGTCTTTAAACACTATAAATAATTGAAATAGCATGGTGTTGCATTACTAGAAAAAATGGTGAGATATAGAAGTTTATGCAATTACCAAGAGAATTCATAGGAAATCAGAAATGAGATTAAGGGAGAGTGGAAAAAAAGATTGAAAAGAGAAAGCTACTATTGTTGGATTCTAGACAATGATAGATACTAGGAGATCAATCTTGAAGATGGATAAATATTATAAATTGAAAGATTCATAGTAAATTGTCTTACTTACTTGTTTGTGACGTAGGTCTCATTAATTGAGTCTGAACACATAAATCTTTGTGTTATTCTTTCATTATCTTTCTTCATTTTTGTTTTACTTTTATTTCAAAACTGTTTTCAAAACTACAAAAAGGAGAGCATTGAACGTTCTCTGTTTTTCGCATTTTTTAGCGAACATTCTCCGTTTCTTGCGTTTTCAGTTATGGTCAAGAACATTCTTCATTTTAATTTTTGGTTTTGCAATTGTTAGTTTTTTGTTTTGTTGGTTAACTCTTGTTACAAATCACAATATTGTTTCAACAATTGGCGCCATATGTGGGGAGAATGGAGAAACAATGGTTAGAACTACAAAGTTTGATATAGAAAAGTTCAATAGATCAAATGACTTTGGTCTGTATAAGATAAATATGCATGTTGTTCTGGTACAACAAGGTTTGGTGAATGCGTTGAAGAGTGAATCAACTATTCCTGCAATTAATTCATAAAAAGGAAGAACCGATTGAAAAAGCAAAAAGTACTATTATCTTGTGTCTTAGAGACAAAGCTTTAAGTGAAATTGCAAAAGAAACAATACAAGCAGCCTTATGACTTAAACTTGAATCTCTCTACATGACTAAATCAGTTTCAATTAGGCTCTTTTTGAAACAACAATTGTTTCCTTTTAAAATGAATGAAGAAAAACTTGTTACATTACAAAGTGTTGGTTTTGATAAGATTATTGATGATTTAGAAAATTTAGATGTCAAACTAGATGATGAAGATAAAGCTCTAATCCTGCTTAATGTCTTGCCCAATTCATATGAACACTTCAACGATGTTATCATGCTTAGAGAAGAACAAACAATTACTCTTGAAAAAGGGCATACATCTATCCAGACAAATGAAAGCTATAAAAGACACGAGGTCAAAAATGATAATCATGTTGAAAGTTTGAATGTGATCAGAGGAAGAACTGACAAGAAAGGATAAAATGGAAATAAGCATAGGTCTAATTCAATATCCAAATATGATGAATAAAGTTGTGGCATGGCAGCAAAGACAATTATTGAATTATTCTGATATTGAGTCAAGGTGGAGAATTGTGGAGATATGTCTCAAATCAATTAACTAGTGTTAGTTATGGTTAAATGTTATTTATAACTGAATTAGGTCAATTTAGTTATAAATAACTGAAAATGCATGGTGTTGCATTGCTGAAAAAAGTGGTGAGATATATAGGTTTATGCAATTACCAAAAGCATTCATAGGAAATCAAAAAGGAGATTAAGGGAGAGTGAAAAGAAAGATTGAAAAGAAAAATCTAATATTGTTGGATTCTAGACACTGATAAATATTATTATGAGATCAATTTTGAAGATGCTTTAATCTTTTAAATTCAAATATTCATAGTAAATTGTTTTGCTTGCTCGCATGTGACGTAGGTATCATTAATTGATGTTGAACAAATAAATTTTGATGTTATTCTCCCTTTATATTTCTTCATTTTTGTTTTACATTGATTTGAAAAATTGTTTTCAAAACTACAGAAAAAAGAAAATTGAACGTTCTTCGTTTTCTACATTTTTCAACAAAAATTATTCGTAACGTTCTGTGTTTTCTGCTGAAACGAAAAATATTTTCCGTTTTAATTTTTAATTTTGTAATGATTAATTTTCTATTTTGTTAGATAACTCTAGTTACAAATCCCAATATTATTTTAATGTTTTTAAAATTTAATTACATATTTTTTACACCTTAATATTTCATATTCTCTCTCCCACTTTTACTTTTACGAATTAAAATATGTAAAAATAACATTTTAATCTCATGAATGCCCTTTTGAAGTTCTTTAACATACAAGTTTTTTATAAATCTTAAATGTACAAAAATTAAATGTGCCACGTGTAAAGGCACTTATTAACAACATAAATATTCAAATAAAATTTTCAAAATAGGGACTTTTTTATTTACAGGGACATTTCAAAATTAAATTCACTTCTTCTAGTCTCTATTTTAATTGTATGATAACATTTTTATGGACTAAAAATATTATATTTGTAAAAAAAATCAAAATAAAAATTAAAAGTAAATTAAAAAATTATAAACTAATTTTTTTTTTATATCATAGACTCAAATTATAAGATTAAAATATGATATTTAAAATATTTGAAACGACAGTGACTACCACAAATTCAGATTGATAGATTTTATCAATGTTTGGATTGATAGATATATTATAGACTAAATTATATTAACAGTCCTTTAACTTAATTTCAGATAACTTTTTAGTTTTTTATCTTCTTTTTTTTCCCGAGTTGATCCTTTATTTTAATTTTAAGTGACAATTTGATATTTTAGGTTTTAAAACTTCAACAACTTTTTTACAAAAATTCAAAAAAAATCATCAAATTTTTCAAACAAAACCCATAAAATTTATGATCATCTTTAATAAAATACAAATTTAATCAAATTCATATCTTAAATATTGAAATAAACTCACATTTTCATTATTTATTTGATGTTGTTGGAGATTAAAATATGAGTGTATTTGAATATTTGAGTTATGAATTTAATAAAATTTGCATTATATTGAAGATAATTATTAATTTTATGGGTTTTGGTTGAAATTTTTGATGATTTTTTTTGAATTTTTGTATAAAAAAGGATAACATTGTTAAAATTTTAAAATATCAAATATCAAATTGTCACTTAAAATTAAAATAAATTATCTAACTCAAAAAAA
>JBBPBS010000007.1:13676021-13737509 GCA_037974835.1 Cicer judaicum
CATACTTTACTTAATAAAAATTATTTAAAAAAAACATTTTTTTAATTAATACATCTAGATAACTATATATTATGAAAGTTTATGTTAAATTATTTAAAATATATTATATCTTTATTTTTTTAATTAATAAAAATATGATAGATTAATCAAAACTGTCTGACGAATTTTAAAATGAAAGACTAATTTTATGAATGGATAAAAATAGTGAATTAAAAATGTCCTTAAGCTGTAAACAATCTTTTGTGATTTACTTTATGAAAATAAAACATATTTGAGAAATGAAATCAAATAAACTCTCAAAAGAGATAAATTAAAAGAAAAATGAATCACGAAAATGGAAAACTTATGCTTTAAAATTTTATCTTTATTATGATTCTTTTTCTTTGCATGTTTCACAACACAACAATTGACAAACTTTAACATGGATAGCGTCCTTACTATTACGGTCATTTTTATAAATAAAGTAATTTTTTAAATAATATTAATTTAATAAAAATAAAAAAAAGTTATTTAAATTAATTAAATCAAGGTAAATTAAATAATTACTTTATCTATAACGACAAAGAGAATTATGAATAATTATTTATATAGAATATTTGTGAACTTTTTTCTATTATTAGACTATTTATTAATCAATCAATTCATAAGTATTATCTCTTATTTGTATTGAATTTTTCTCTTCGATGTTATCTTGCTAGTGTCAAGTGGCACTTCGAGGTATTTCATATATATATCTTGTTAGAGTCTAATCACATTTCGCTCTTAAGGTATTTTGTAAAGTATTAATATTTTTTATCTTATAATAAGTGTTATTTTAACAAAAAAAATATATCTTAAACTAAATGTTTTCATCAATTTTTAAGATAATTTTATTGATTTTTTTTTTCTATATGTACTATCATTTAATAATTATTATGTATATAATTTATAAAATATTATATTTTAAATTAAGAATAATAATTTTTTTATTAATAATTAAAATGAATATTTCAATAAAATAAATTACTCCTTTTTTTCTATCAATTATATTTCTTAAATGTATGCAAAAACTTGAAACTAATACTTACTATGATACATAGAGAATATTATTTATAAGTGGTATATATAGTATTCTTGAAAAAAGATCTATCATTAAGTATTTTTCATTTTTGTGAAATGTTGTTTGCTTAATGTATACTAGACGTAGACTTATTATCATCTGTAGCTGTTGTGACCCAAGCTCGGGCATGTAACGCAAATGTCTCGACTACTAGAAGAAAATATTTTTAGAGATTAATTTTTCAGTTATTAAATGAAAAAACTTAGTTATTAAATTTAATAGCGACCGATTTAATGACTAATTTATTTTATAAATATATAAGGTATAAAATAGTATTGTCTATTCCGTTATTGTTGTATATAATAAAAAAGAAATTTTTAAATTAAAATTGTGAAAATCTTATTTACTCTCTACTAAATGACAAAACAAATTAAATAATTTCTATTGACTTTAATTGAAATCCATTTTTAATGAACATTGATTATATTAAAAAAAAATACAATAAAAATAATGAACAAATAGTTAGAAAAACACTATTTTATTAGTCAATTCATAATATTTAAAATTTCATAGTCGACTCTAATATTTGGAGGACAACACATAAAGGACACAATTGGGATCGGATCAGGGAGAACCAACACGAAAACACGGGAGCAATTAATATTAGTTTTGTGTGAGTATTTTGAGCTGGAATTTACAAGTTAAATAAATCAATAAATTATATGGACAATTTAAATTAAATTTAGAACGGTTGGTATGAATAATAAATGGTATACAGATGAGAAGAAGTACTTTTAGTCTTTTATAGTAAAAAAAATAATATCAACATCACTTAATAGTTAACCTTAAACGCGAGCTTATCGAGTCGTGTGAGAAAGAGCAAGTTGAGTGATATGGTACAATAGCAATCCAATTGCATTCCGGTTGTGAACACTCAAAAATTCATGTTGTTGATTAGTTTTGAAATGTTTAACTAAGATTAAACGATTGAGATTTTAAATTTTAAAAATATCGATATTTATATTAAAATTAAATTTTAAAGAGATAATTTAAACATAAACTGACTACGCAATTGTCTCCAAATTCAATCCAACGTGAGAGTATAGTGTTTCTCTTTCAAAAAATACAGTGAGAAATGAAAGAGAGGAAATGGTGACTCATGCCACAGTTTGGGGCCGCCTATTAATGAAGTTAGGGGGGAAGGTATGATTTATACCTGTCTAACTAAGGAATCAACTTGTTTATTCTTTGGAAATTATGTGTATTTTCAACTGCCACGTGCACCAAAACAAAGGGGTAGTTGTATGTGTTATATCTCTTCATTATTTTATTATATTTAGTTTAATACACCCTAACAATTATGATGAAAATAATAACATTTGCTTTAAGGATATATGTTAAAAATTAAATATAAAAATAAAATTTTGAAAATTGTGCATTTTATATTTTGAAATTGTCAAAGTTAAAATTTTACATTAAGATTCGTTTTTATTTCCTTTTTTATTTTCTTAATTAACAATAGTCATTAAGATTCTTAAAATGGACCCAAAAAAAGATTAAAAAATTAACTAGGTCATCCAATTGTAGTCTATACTTAGCAAAATTGTATGCCACTTGATTAGCTTCATGAAACACATGCCACCAAATTGTTATTCGATGATATCGAAAGATACCGTTAATACAATAATAACAGCAACATAAAAATGAGTTATGGGACAACCATCCATTAGTAAAACCAAAATATTTTTTGAGTTACTACCAACAATTATATGACAAAATCTTTAACTCTACCCAAACTTTAGTCCATAATAACTTTGATCATCTCGAATGAGACCCCCAAAGGTAGTTTGTATACCCAAGTTAGTTACTAACACGTCGTAATTAAAAGCTACAAAACCTGGACCCATAACTAATTGAAGTAGCAATGTCAATCACAAGAAATTTATTTTGAATTGTGACTTTTTTAAAATTTTGATTCATGTATTTAATTTAAATCAATTCAAGATCAATCTTAGTTGAAACAACATGTCTATAATGTTCAAGATATGTTAGAAGTAAATAAAACAAATTAGTTTATAATAAAATATATTTGTGTCTATGCAGATAATTAAAGATAAGGAATAGAAAAATCACACACAAAAAGTATATCGATTCCCCAAACTCAGACTAGTTCAATTCTCACAACCATGAGATTTTCACTATGTGCTTCAGAACCATAATTTTCTCCTTCACACATTTTCTCTTGATCAATCACAATCTTCACCTTTCACCCTGAAAAGAACTTTTACAATCACCTTTCAATCTACAAATAATTTTTACAAACACATTCAATCTAATATAAAAGAAAGACTTGTGTATTATTAAAGTTTTTGGGATCTTGAAACTTCTCAACAATTGTTTAAGATAAATAAAGACAACAAATATAGTGAAGAGAGCAAAAATTTGCTTAAAGAGTTTTTAACTTGTTATTACATGAATAAGTGTTGGTAGATTCGTAAATTGAACTCTTATCTTTATCTTCCAACTGATCTTCAATTTATAGATGATAAAAGACTTTGAATATTTAGTTTAAATTGAATATAGTCGTTAGACACACTTCCCAAATGTCATATCTATTTTAAAGCATTTAAATACATATTTATATTGTTGTCCAAAACATTATTGACAAACGAAAAATGTTATTGCTTTTGAGTTTGATGAAAAATATGAATGAGTTGTGAAATGTCAATTAGGCATTCAGTTTGAGTTATGAGTTTTGAACATTGATTTGAACATGCTTGATATTCTTTAACTTGTAGTTTGGAATGTAAAAAGTTATATGTTTTAATTTTGTCTTTAAAATATTATAACCAAAATATTTTTTTTGTAAAACCAAAACGTTCTTGATTTTGTATTGTATGAAAAACATCGACAAGTAATTAAATAATTATTTAGTATAAGTTCTTTATCTCATAAACATAATATGCTTTACACAAAAAAGTGCATCAACAATATTCTTATTGTCCTAATTGTCTTTGCTAATAACCCATCAATTTAGAAATTAATTTTGATGTCGTTTATTCATTTGGGCTTTTACCTAGACTTTGGGCCTTGATATCAAAGGAGCTGCATTTTTTTTCTTTCATTAAAAATTATCTCGTTATTTAGTTTTTTCAAATTAAATTCACACTTAAGAAATCAGTACCATAATTATAGGGAAGTTTTTAACAATACAATTCTTTCAAATTCAAATTTAAAAACATATAATATGAACATAAATAAAATGCAAACAAACAAATTACAATAAAACATATACACTATCAGTCTCCGCCTTGCTTAAGGATTGTCTAAACCAATTTAGCTGTATTTTTTATTCTAAAACATTTTATCCACGTCAATTTAAAAAAAAAAAGATATAATTAAACATTGACGGTTAATACCATTAACTAATACTATTTATTGTTGATGTAATATTACAAATTAACGCCACGTCTATTGTTGATCAAAGCTCATTTTGCTTCCTGTTATAAAAAATATAAAACGAATTTTGCTTTCGCACCCTCTACTAAAAAACTTTTGATCACACAAAATGTTCGAATATTATTTTCGTAAATATGCATAGTTTTGAACATAAAAAGTTGAGGACAGAAAAAAAAGTTGCCTCCTCAAAAGTAGGAGATATTAAGCGACATAAAGACTCATATTACCAAATAAAAAATGGATTTGATTATATATATATATATATAAATTAACCAATTTCCAAACAAAATTTATGAATGTTTAAGAAAATTTAAGGGTAAGAAAAGAAATTTCCTAATAAATAGCATTTATTATGTAAAACAAAAAACAAAATAAAACGGGCTTTAGATAATATTTGGATTCACAAAATATTAAACTTTTCTTCTTTTCTTAGATTTTGATTTGTCACATTTAGAGCTATTTGTTTTTGACTATTTTTAAAAATAATCAATATTTTCAAAAAACTAAATTACGTTTCAAAGTTTTCATTTGTTTATTACCGATTCAAAAATAATTAAAATTTAAAAATAATATAAAAACTCCTTAAAATAAAAATTGTTTTGAATAAAGTCTCATAAAAATCAGTTTTATAACTGAACTTTTTTATAAAAATCAGTTTTATAACTCCTTAAAAGAGCATTTATGTAACGCCTAATTATTTTAACATGAATGAAACAAAAATATATCCAATGTAAATGAAACTGAAATTTTTGTTTCATAAATATCTAAATACTTACAAATTTAAAATAACTTTTAAGTGAGACTTAATTAAACTATGACTATAATTTAGACTCAAGACGCGATTCGACTCCGACTCATGACATTGAAGGACTGTGAGCAAATTCGGACACTCCTCAGACTTTCAATCTTTACCTGTTACCTGAAAAACATCACCCTTAATATAGTGAGCATAAAACTCAGTAACATAAATAAAATAAAAACAATTATTAATGTTTCCCAATTATGCCGGTGTGCTAAGCCTAATATTTCTCTCGGTAAACTATACTTCAAATTAATATAATATTATTTATTCGTAAGCTATATTCAAATACCTCTTCTTGTTTTAGCCTCAAATATTTCAAACACTTTAAGCCACTAGAAATGAGTAATCTAATGACTTAAACTCAATATATCAAGTAAGTCATAAAGACTACATTGATTTCACCCAATGTCCTCTACTTGAATAACCTCTTTTGATAAGATTGGACATAATTAAGTCCGTAAGTGGTGCCCCACTTACCCTCGCTTCCGTCGTATATAGACGGAGAGTTCATCTAGTTAGAATGAACCCTATATATAATAATAATAATAATAATAATAATAATAGTAAAAATGAATAATAATAATACTAATACTAATAATAAAATAATAATAATAATCTAGTATATATCTAATCATAATATAAGAGTAATCTTCATTCACACTATGGAACGTGCGCTTAATATATCAAACTTCCATAAAAGAAATGTTATATTTAAACTTTCAAATGCAACTGGTTTAACTCAAAACCAATTCCTATCAAATAAAAGTTGTAGTATCTTTTATCATGTCTTACTATAATAATATTGAGTGAAATTGTGTAATGTGATGAAATATATAATTTATTAAATGTGAATGTAAAATTATTTTACACTAATTATGAGCATATCCTCTTATTCATATTTTATTTGCATAAATAAAAATCATAGAAACTTCTTTTTAATCTCAAATAAATTCGATATCCATTATCTTCTCTATTTGCGGGAAAAATTTCATACTACAAACCAATCAACCAACGCATTGGCCATGTGCATGCATAAGATTCCTTTAATAAGGGTGTGGTTGCTAACTCATGAACAAATTTCTCCAGTTGTCTTTTATATCTGACATTTCATGTGATAATATGATCAACATACTTCTTATAAATTATCGGTATTTTGTAGAATGTCAATACCTTAAAGTAAAATTAGTTTAAAACTTAAATAGTTAAATATAAAAGTAACATAACATTATATCATTTTAACAAAAACTCAAAAGTATTAGAATGTTTATTAAAAAAATTGTAGTTAATATTAATAAATAGAAATGGTTCTCAAGTGTAGAATTTGACACAGACAATATATCCATTTTTTTTAAAATATTTTTTTCTTCTTTTTTTATATTTTTATCTGTCCCATTAATTCAACATCCACACTCATTAGTAGAGTGGGTTTGTGATACATCTGATAAAATAAAATAATAATAATAATAATAGATGAAAAATTGAATTTGACAACCCAATTGATTGGCGTCTTTCTAGACCACAACCTTTCCTTGATCCTCACTAGTGTGATTTTGTTTGACATTACAAACATCATCTTCATTATCCATCGTATTATAATCATAGACCCCGGCCAATTGATACATTTTTTAACATATTATTTTCATCAACAAAAATACATTTGAGTTGCACTAAATTTTTATGAAACTTATATATTTTAATAAACTTGACGTAAATTTAATTAATCAAATACAATATATTAAAAATGATGGGTTGCTATTGTTTATCTTTTAAATTAAATATTAATTTATTAGAAGTTGATAAAATAATCATTAATAAAATTTTATTTTTTTACTATATTAATTTTCTCTCTCCAAACTCCAAAGAATGGATCTGACTAAGTCGTATGCCAAAAACTGCCACCGCGCAAGAAAAAAACAAACAACTAACGAAATGTAATAGAGCTATAATTGGAACTTAGCCAATGATTTAATTAAAGCTACTACACGATGGAATGGCAGATTAGCTTGAAATATTGGGCACCATCACCGTGGAGATCCTATCTTCTATAATGATTTTGTCGCCAACAAATGCCATTTGGCAATATTCACCTAACATTTTCTATGACATTCTAATTGTCATTTTTCAAAAGCAGCACAAAAGTGTTTTCAATTTTATCCTTCCAATGATCCTAATTTCCGCATATCTTCCTAGATCTTTGATGGCTAATATAAAAGAAAAAAAAAAAAAAAAAAAAAAAAAGATAGTCGACAAAAACAAATATATTAATTTAAATTTTAAATAAAATATATTAAATTTTATTAATTTATTTTATTTTTTATTTAAGATTAGAGGGATGCAACAACAAAGTTAACTAGTGTTGTTTCTATATATTTGTTATACTAATTTTTTATGTCTAATATTTGTTACATAAGTTGAGTTTTTTAAAAGTTGTACACTATTAGCTGATGATAATTAATTTTCATGTAATCAT
The DNA here is from genome assembly GCA_037974835.1 of Cicer judaicum. Lineage (NCBI taxonomy): Eukaryota > Viridiplantae > Streptophyta > Magnoliopsida > Fabales > Fabaceae > Cicer > Cicer judaicum. The sequence goes on from JBBPBS010000007.1 coordinate 13,683,792, forward strand.
AATATACAAATCATAATTAATCACATGTGATGCTTTAGAAATAACAATAGTTAAAATCAAATAATATTATATCTAACAGTTAAAATGACAATATAAAATATTTGTAAAATGTATGTTTATATGAATTAAACTAATCAAACAACTAATTTTTATATTTATTTTTCATCATGAATCTTTATTGACAGCCAATCTTAATATAATATAAAAGTCCACCATTTACATTTTAGACTTCATCTATTCTTAGAAATTATAAATAACTAATAGAGTATTTTTTTTTCTTTGTTTAAACCTTGATTCATTTCTAGTGTTTATAAATATCAAGTGCATCAAACATTTTATAGTTTAAGGCAGAGAACATATCAAAATGGGTTGTTTAGATGGTTATCTTCCATTAATGGTTATGATAGGATTACAATTTCATTATGCATTGCTAGCCATGTTTACAAGAGCTGCTCTATTAGATGGATTGACTCCTACAGTCTTTGTAGTGTATAGACAAGGTATAGCCACTTTGGCATTGGCACCTATAATCTTTTCCCCTACGAGGTAGTATATAATTGGATAACCTTACTCTTCTTCTTCATCTTCTTATTCATCCACTCACATATATAATATATATTTGCTTTTAATGATTGTAGGAGACAATCTTTGAAGACTTCACTAGGATTAAAGAATTTCTCTTTGATGTTTATGACCTCTCTTATTGGGTATACTTTGCCAAATTACTTCTGATTGTTATGCTACTATTACTATTTAATTTTTTTTTAATAAATAATAATATTGAAACTTACTCAATTTCTTTTATATATTGTTTAAATGCAGGGTTACATTAAATCAGAATGCATATTTTAGTGGTTTATTCTATGCATCTTCTACAGCAGCCACAGCAATGAGTAATTTGATACCTGCATTAACTTTTGTATTTGCAGCAATTTTGGGGTAATTAATTTCTCTACAATTATGATGAACAAAATAAATTATATTAAATTAATATGCCTCTAGCTAGTGACAGTCATATTTGTTTTGTTAATTACTTACTTAATATGCAATGACATTAATTAATTTCTGGTTTGTTGAATGAATAGATTTGAGAAAATAGATCTTAAAAGTTTAAGAAACTTGGCCAAGATATTAGGGACAATTTGTTGTGTGAGTGGAGCATTAATAATGGCATTTCTGAAAGGACATAAGCTGTTGCACATGGAAGTGTTCTTTCCTGATTTCAAACATTTGACTGCAAATGGAAGTGAGAATTGGGTGCTGGGTTGTCTATTGCTCTTAGCAAGTAGTATTTTTTGGTCATGTTGGATGATTATGCAGGTAAATTAATTAATTAAATCATAATGAGAGTGACAAGCTTATTATTTTACATTAATTATTGACATATCATTAAACTTGAACATAGGTACCAATTTCTTCATCCTGTCCAGATCATATATTGTCAACCTTTTGGATGTGTCTCTTTGCTACAATACAGTCAGCTATATTTGCACTGCTATTTGAGCATGACCTTCAAGCATGGATTTTACATTCACCATTACAAATTTCATGCAGTTTATATGCAGTAAGTTTGTCACAGGCAAAACATTTCAATTGAGTAAACAATCATTTGGGTCATTGAGTATGTCACTAATGTCACTTTAGTCTCTGAGTATATCAAAATTAAAAAGAAATTCCAAATGTGTCTACTCCAATTAGATTATTGTGTAAGGCTGATTGTGTTAGAAATTAAGTGATATTTTTGTTGTGATATAGGGAATTGGAATTGCGGTTAGCTTCTTCATTCAATCATGGTGCATCTCAGAAAGAGGTCCTCTGTATTGTGCAATGTTCAATCCTTTAGCAACTGTCATCACAGCTTTGGTAACTGCTACATTCCTACAAGAAGAGATATATGTTGGAAGGTAATAAATACACTACTTTTTTTCTCCTGTCTTGTTCATGAACTCAAAATATATAGTAATTAAGAGCATGAAAGGTAGGAGGAGTGAAGAGTTAATTCTGACAATATGAATTGTTAAACTCTAGTTAATAAACTCTAGTTAAGAATTAATTGGTTGTGAATCTCAAGTTTGAACTTCACTGAAACAATCATTATTTACAAATTAAATAAGACACCCGTTTAAAAAATGCTCTTAAATCTAATTTAGATGGTGTATGCATAATTGCATGATTAATATTTTATATTATACAGTTTTGTCATTTATTTGTGTGTGGCCTACTCACATGCATCATTGAATATTTCAGTTTGATAGGTGGTGTTGGAGTGATCTGTGGTTTGTATATTGTCTTATGGGGTAAAGCCAAAGACTTTGATGAGAAGACACCACAATCAAACATTCAGGATGATGAGACAAACAATAATAGGATAGATTTGGAAGAACCGTTTCTTGAAGAGAAGTCAAAACATTTAGTAGAGACCAAGATGGAGCACTAATCACTAGACTAATTATAGTTTTGGTGAAACTTGATCACTTCCAAAATGAAGAAACCAAAACAGAATCAACTAGCATGTTCAAGAACATTCATGTTTTTTGTTTTTATTTCAACTTCAATTAATAATTATAAAAAAAAAATAGTTTCAATTTTTTCTTCAAACATTTTTTTTTACAATTTTTTAAAAAGTTGAAAATATAAAAACATTGTTTTTAAAAATGCATGCTTCCTATCTTACTTTCTCTTATCTCTATCACAATTATTTATTACACAAGTGTTTTATCTCATCTTTGACAATTTAAAGTAAATACAAACTTTAAAAAATAAAAACCGAAAATATTTTCAATAGATAATTAGAAATTGAGAAGAAGTGATGATAAAATGTCTTGGAAAAAATAAGAGTTAATTTCATTTCATTTTATTTTTGTTAGACTCAAACCAATTTAATTTGTTATTTTCAATGAAATTCAAGATATAAGTAGGGGATAGTAAAAATCACTGCAATGAACATAATTGATAGACAATTTTGTCAAAATATGATATAAATATAAAATGGTTCTACAATCTTGTATTGTGTTCAATTTGTATGCAAATGTAGTTCAAATATGACATTTGTATACATTGTAGCACATGAAAGAGATCCTAAGCCCCAGACTCTTGCATCTTGTTTACTCATAGATTTTCAATCCATTCTCCCCATAACAAAATGGTTTTCAGTATTCCTCACACAGATACCAATATCTGAATAACACCATCAACATTGCTCTTAAAAAAGCCACGAAGAGTGGTTTTCAAGTGAAATTTGAAGATGAGTTAAATCTGGCTTGAGTGTCTGAAATCTGTTGAACATCCTCTTTTGCCTTTCCACAATTTGACTTTCCTCTTTTGTCAGAAGTCCTCAGAAATCAGGGTGAGTATAAGTAAAATTTCATAAATTATGTTAGTTACACATTTTAATGTAATTTTTCAGTGCACTCTTTTGAAGCATAAATCATTCATGCAACTTAGTCTTACACATTTTAGTTTCAAAATGTTCTCACAAGTAGAAAAAAGGCCATCAAACTCATAAAATTTCAATAAAACTAGCACAACAAAATTTTATTTTAACATGCAACTTGGTATATATACTAAAGAAATCAAGCATAGTTACTAAAAGCAACCAAAATGCACAAAGAAATTGCAGAACGTTGAGTCGTAGAGATTTACGTATGTATAATACAAAGAGTTACTATAACACAAATATCCATTGTCGTCCAGCGGTTAGGATATCTGGCTTTCACCCAGGAGACCCGGGTTCGATTCCCGGCAATGTAAATTTTTATTTTTTTATACATTCCTTATTTCGTTACAACTCCCAGTTCTGAGAAACAACAATGAGAAGGGTTTTCCGGTTTCCCATCGTTTTTTCATGTTTAGGTCGAACCTGCAAGATGTTGGATTCATCATTTCAATTTAATAATGTGACATTTTGTGGGTAGATATACATTTTATTACACTACAAAATATTTCAAAATTATAGTAATAAAGATGATGTTAACTCCAGAATGAATAACTCAACGGATACTTGCACACAGTTAAAAAAATGTGTATAAGTTTAAAAACGATAATATTTTTACTAAAATATCTTTAACAAGTATTGGGATATTCAACATTACCATTAATATGATATAAAATTGTGTGTTTGACCGGATAAAATTTAATTTGTAAATTTCAAATTCATGCATTCATGATTTGGTATGTCGTTAGATCGAAATCGAACGATTTCACAAAAATATTTTTTAAAATAAATAATAAATATTATCATAATTAATTTATATAAATATAAAAATTTAAGCTTAACAATATTAATTTTTTAATTTTATTTATAGTTATAATGCTTAATTTAAATTAGGATTGTTCCATCTCAATCAAACCACCAATAATGTCTCAACTGCATAGGATAGATATGATGGGTGGCTGTTTGATCGATCAAACTATCACTATTTAAACTTGATATTTTGAATTACAAAATAAAAATTGTTATATTTTAAAATTATCCAATTTCAATCCAGCAGTCACTGATATATAAGTGTATGAATATTCTCTTTTATGATTTAGTGGGATCCAAGGGCAGCTACAACTCATGTCCCGTCCATAATTTGAATGGCTAGCAGAATTTAAAATATTTTTTATTTATTCAAAATTTAATACAGCAAATTTGCTTTTTTAATAGATTCAAAATGGGTATCATTTTCCTTTAGACAAAGGATTAATTAAGTGGAGAAGAATTTTCAGCACCGGGACAATTTTGTTTTATGCTCGAGTGGTAGTCGTGTTAATGACTTTGCCATGACCAATGTCACAATACTTGATAAATTATATTTCAAAATTATTAGTTGCTATAAATTTATTATTATAGAAACAGTTTTAGTATATATTAGAATATTAATGATTGTTTTATAGATAATGAGTTCAACAGTTGATTTTAGGTCCATACTTTTATTAATATTAATGATTCCTAACATATAATTTTTTATAAATTTATATTTAATTTATCTTAAATTAAAAAATTATATATTTATATAGATAAACTTTTGATAATTTTTCTAAATATATTTACTAAAAATTATTCAATAATTTAAAAATTGAAGTATATTTCATTTCAACAAAAACTAAAACAATTTAATAAAAACTAAAACATATAATTTTTTACATAAATATAAATAAAATTTCAAAATTTTATACCGATTAAAAACTTATTTAAATTCTATTAATTTCAAGAAGCTGTGTAATAAGATGTGATGAAATATTGTCTAAAGAAAAAAAAAAGCGGTTTGTATGACCAAAATTAGGATATGTATGAAGAAATATTTGACTATCAACGATACGTATGAGGCCATAATTACTCTGAGATTACTCATGGGGACACGAGATGATCTGATATATTAGATAATATATATTGGAATTAGGGATATATCCAAAACACTATGAGATGGAAGGTCACGCAACTATTTTATAAATATTTTTAAAAAAAATAATATATATTAAATTATTATGAAAATAATCAAATGATTGACCCAATTGATTAATAAATTGTATTTAAGAATAAATTATTTAAATTTAAATTCTAATTAAAATATTTTTTAATCAGATTTAACTTATTTTCTGACCCTACTTTAGACTACTGAAAATCTCTTTTTCTTAAGAATCAAAGCATTAAAACAAAACAATAATTTATTGTGTTTCAATTTTTTAGACATATTTCAATTAGATTAAAATTAAAAAAATAATTAACTAATGTATATGTAACAAAATATGATTTATGTTACAAAATTCTGATTCCATTTGATTCATATAACTTAGTCCATCTAGGCAGTATAAGGTGTGACCAAATTAAGTCATATATAAGTAGAGATGGGTGATGCTAAGAAGCTGTAATATAAAATTGAGCAATTTACACAACAGAGTCAAACTGTACTGAAAAAAGTACGAAATTCAGAGAATAAACGAAAAGAACCCACACAAAGATAACAGCATATAAACCAAACAGCCTAAAATCATCTACATGCTAATAATAGTGAATCATTAATTATTTATAAGCCTAATATCTCTTCCAATTATCCCTTCTGTTATTCCTGAATGCACAGCAACCAATCGAGTAGACAATGATGAGGAAAATGAGGAATATGATGTTGACAACAGACACCTTCTTCCAATCAGTCTTGAGGTTTTGCAGTAAACCAGCCTTGCATGATTGGCAATTGAAGCACAGAATGTTTGGATCGTTATTCCAAGCATCGCAATCAGGGTTGGTAGTATTAGGAGCATTTCCAGGCTTCGTCCAGGTTGTTGGGTTCTCATAAGTAAAACCACAGTCGTCTGACGGCTTACAACATCCAGACTGCACAAAACATCGACAATTCGATTAGGCGTAGAAAATTTACAAAATACAAGCCAGAAGCAGATAAAACTCAGACTTCCTGACTTCAAAATTCTAGAATCATTTATTTGAAATCATGGAATGGTATAAGTAGTTTTAAGAGTGAATCCCAATCCTAGGTGAAATTTTACCCCCAAAAAAATGTAAATGCAGAACCTCTGCCTTATGCAGAGGGGGATGAATTTAAAGTCAATGAATAATTTGATCTGCCGTTAAAATCTCACATTACCTTGTCTTATGAAATTTGTGTCTATCTCTCTTCTAATGAGTATTAAATAGATGACATTATCAAACTTTACATGGTCATACCATGTGATATTTTGATACAAGAGAATCCAAATCCACAGCAAATAAAATACAATATGTAACGTGCCATAATTTCTTTCAATGTGCAAGTTGAGCATAAAAAATAAACCATAGAACTCAAACTAGACAAATACCGAAACAGAGTAAGTAAATAACATGACACAATATTATAATCACCAGTGTGTCTCGCAGAAATTCAATAGTAAAATATCCTGTCAAGTTAAGCAGTCACAAGAACTTGCGTTCAGGTGATGAATTTGTCATGCTTTTTAAGTAATTGGTGTATGAATGCAAGGATCTGAATATATCAGCTATGAGCTGATCACTAAATAAAGGTCCAGATATCCTCACAAGTGGCTTAAATCCAAGATATATCACAATGTGATCCAAATGCGAAGATGAGCTTGGATAGGAAAATAAATATTTCACTAGTTGCAGTTTACTGCACTTGTTCAAATACATTGAAAACTTAGTCCTTTTAGTCCTCAAAGATACATAGAAAACCTACAGCTACAGTTTACTCCCTCTTATTCTAACCACATGCAGGAAGATTCTTATATGTCCTTGAAGAAAAAGTAAATTTGTTGACCATTCGACACCAAAGATAATGTGAGGCAAATTATATTCATTTTTAAGTATGGAAATGCTACAGGAAACCAGTACACATTGAAAAAAGTGATCGACTTTTAGCCCAGCAGCACTAGCATCCATATAAGAAAAAAGGATGGCCACAAAGTCCGACAAAAGATGCATTGGAAAAAAGCAAAATAAAATAAGAACAAAGCGTTTTCAGACGAAAAGTAATCCCAGTTTAAAAAAGCTACACTTTTCAAGAAGAAACCCTGACTACTCAGCAAAAAAGTACTCATAAAGTAGCAGAATCTCATAAATTTAATTTAATCCTATACAACCACAAGAATGCATTACAGTTATATACTATCACGTGAAATTTTTGCATGATAACATAATCAGAAATTTTGTTCCATAAAAAAAAATATATAATAAAAAACTTTGTAATTACTACTTTTTCTCTATACAAAATATGAACTAAAGTACAAATTTACTATTACAAAATCGGAACATCTAAAAATTGAACAATAAAAATTTACATTCCTTACCACCTAAAATTTCAGCTGAACACCAGAAGAATAATGCTGACTTTTGCAATAAATAAGCTTTGAAAATATTTTTTCAAGAAATTCCGAAACCCAATTAAAGTTTACGGCCTAGGGAAAACAAGCAAATTGTAAAACAAAAAACAAATCAAGATTTTAAATTCAAATTTTCAACCCTAATATTTGTTTTCCTCAAAATTTAAACCCCAAATATAAATCACACGATGCAAACTCAAATGTTAACAACAACCCATAAAAGCAATCAACACCAACAATATAAATTCCATAAATAAAAATAAACAGAATCCTAACCTGAAGAGCAGACAATTGCTCGGTGTAGAATTTATTAACGTTATCGTTAAGAAATTGTGATTGAAATCCAGAGCAAAGTTTTCCAGATTGCAAACAACTCTTAATCCTGTTCCAATTGTTGTTATTATTAACCCTATTCTGCAACCAATTAGAATAATCACCAAGCCTATACTCCTTATAACCTTTATTCGCCAAAACTTCACCAGCGCCTTTGTTAGTAACAACGAAAGCGAAGATCGTGAATGCAAAGAGAAGAACGATGAGCAAAAACATGACAAGGAGATAGAACCAGAGAAGCCATGAGACACGACAACAAGCACCGATTAGACCCATAAGAGAAACAACTAAGAGGAAAACACCAAGGGCAATTATGGGTTTTTCTAACCATCTTTCGCATTCTGTGTTAGCTTGTTTGCTTAGCCATACACCCATGACCAGAATTGGAATTGAACAAATTAGGGTTAGAAAGTTTAGGAAACCGATTAAGGAGTTGGTGAATCGAACCATGGTGATTGATAATGAGAATGTGAGAATGTGAATATGAAAAAGAGAGAAAGAGGATTTTATAAGAAATGTAAAAATGTTGTTGGTGTTTGTTTTGACTGTTGAGAAGAAACACGTAAGTTAAACGGAACACGGAAATTGCCAACAAGGGAAAAAATTGATATAAGAACGATAATAATTTATTTCTAACATACGTTAAAAGATTTTAACGCGTTTCTTGTGTATTTCACGTCGCGCTGTTATAAACTAAATTTTAACGTCTCTTTTATATAGTGTTTCACATTTATACTTCCTCCCAACACCATTATAAATAAAATAAATTTATTTTACAATTATTAAAAAGTTAGTTAGTTTTTCAAATTTGATGTGAAATATAAATCAAAGTTAATTAGTTATTAAATTGTATATTATGAATGATAAAAATAATCAAATTTTATTTGTAATAGTATCAAAATTCAAATTAAACTTTTTTTTTTATAATATTGATCAGATTATATATTTGTTTGGAAAACTTTAAAACCAGTTTCAAAAATAACGGTGAATTAAAATCTATTTATTAAACTTTCAGAAATCATGGTGAAATAGCTTTAAATTTACGGTTGCGGTGGCCAAACTTCAAAATAAATCAACATAGACTTGAATTAATCAATTATATTTTTTCCATTCCGTTGATTTTTTAAAATTTGGCTATATTTTATTTTAAGGAAAAAAATTAGCTATTATAATTAAATAATTTTTCTATCAATATAACTTTTTTATATATGAATTAAAAAAAAATTGTGTTTTTTATGTAACTAAATTATAGTGAATGGATGATGATTCAATCTAATCATCACCTTAAATTTTTATTTAGTCTTTACAAATTTTTTAAAAAGAATTTTGTTTTCTAAATATTTTCAATCATCAATTTTAATTACTATTTTCTAATAAAAGTCCACTTGCACGTGGTAAGTGCTAAGAGACATTTTTGATAATATGTCATTGTAAAAAATTATTTAATTTGATAGCACAGTCATTTAAATATTTCTTAAAATATCAATAACTTGATATCACAACCATTTAAACATTTAATTTAACTATTCAATCGGTAATTTGGAGATATAAGTATATTGTTAATAAAGATTAAATGGTTATATTATTTTAATACTATTTCAAAATATTAGTAATGATACATTAAAAAAAAGTTAATTGAAACTTACCATATAAATTGTCATTAAAATGTGATGGTTAAATTTGACATTAGACAAATTACTTAAGAGAAGTTGAAGAAATTTTTTACAAGATTAACAAAAAAAATTTAATATGTTTATTAAGACAAAAAATTATTGAACTCGAGTAATTCATTATAAAATAAATAAATTATTTCTATAGTTATTAAAAAAATTAATTTTAAAAGATAGTAATTAAATATACTACATTTTTTTATATAAAATATAAATCAAACGCACTGAATATGTCATATTTACTATTAAAATTTAAATTACCATGGAAAAGGCATCATACTTTATTTTTTTATGGAAAAGGGTGTCAGACATTTTTTTTCTATATAAGTAACGTGACAATGATAAATATTTGTCGTTTTTGATAAAAGGTGTCATACTTTTTTATTATACTGGATAAAATAAAAAGGTGTCGTGTTTTTTAAAACTTGTTAAAAGAAATGGTAAAATATAAATTAAGCTATTAAAATGGAATACTTCGCTTATTAAACATTCTATCAAATAAATTTACTTAAATTTAAATTTTGTATTTATGTGAGTTGATTATTATGATATTATTATTTTTTTAAAATATAATTTAAAATAATTTATCATAACTTTTCATATATATAATTATTACACGATTTAATAAAACAGGGTTTAGTATAACTTATCACAACTTTTCATAATGTTTATTTTTTAACAAAAACAAAAGTAGTTTAGTTTATAAATACAATAGTCTTATATATGGTTAAGTTAGTCTCAAAATCTTACATCTCTTCAATAAAAAAGAAAAAAAAATAATAGTATTCCTATGCATTGTAATAACAAGTGAGGTGTGTCAAATGTCAATAATGGAACACGTCTAATGGCATAGGTGAACGATGTACCAACTGAAACAATGTGATGGACAGATGGTGCCTTGATACCATGGAATGCCATATTATTTTTATGATAATTTTGTAATAGGAATTGATTGTTTATTCTGACTCAATTGCATAAGAGATTAACTAGTAAGTTTTTATATAATATATTTAAAGATTAACTAGTGCTCTATAAAGGATGAAATGTAATTAAAAGTCTTCTGAGTTTTGATTAATTTTTTATTAAGTACTTAAAAAAAATTAATACGCCGTTAACTTTTAAATTTTATTAAATTACACAAATAATCTTTTAAGTTTGAGTTTTTTTTTTATTTTTTTATAATTATTATAGTAAAATGTTAGGATCTAAATTAAAACACTACAATAAGTTAATTGATTTTGCAAGTGGGAGACTCTAATGATATTGATTATGTGAATAAATTATTGTTATTATGTTTTTAAGATAATGTATATTTGTTGTAATATTTAATAGAGTTTTGAATGAACTAAAAATTTTCAATTGCATTATCGTTGAAAATAAAATAAACTTAAAAAATTTAAATAGAAATTGAACTAGATGTATTTTGAAAAGAAAAGAAAATTTAATATTTATGTATCTGATCTAATTATCAAAAAAATAAATTTAATTACAGCTTTGGTCCCTCTATTTTAAAAGTTAACAATTTTGATCCCTCTCTCATGTTTTTGAACTAAAAATTGACGCTTTGATATATATTAAATAACGTGATATATAATTCTATAATATAAAATCATTTAAATACATTAATTATTCATATATTATTAATTAAATTTAAAATACATAAAATTTCTGAAGTTAAAAATTAAGCTTTGTAGCATTTTATTTTAATTTCATGAATGTTAATCACTCTACATCGATGTATTCGTCATAATTTCTAAGTTAAAAAATCAAAGAAAATATCAAAATTGTTGACTTTTAAAACAAGAGAATCAATTTCGTGAATAACATAAATTAGAAAACTAAAACTTCAATTAAACTTTTTATTTATTTATTTTATATTGTATATATATACTAATTCAAATTTCATTTTCAAAAGAAACTGAATTATAACTCAAAAGATCAATTCAAAAAATATAAACTTAAAAAATTTAATCAAAAATTAAAATAAATGTATTTTGAAAAGAAAAAAAAAATTTAATAGTGATGTATATGATCTAATTATTGGATACACATTTTTTTTTCTTCAGATAGTATATATATTACTAGTTCAAATTTCATTTTAAAGAGACTCAATTTTGTTAATGATTAACAATTGAGCTATCATAAATAAATCAAAATTTCCTATTAAAAACGACTACGTATCTTTTCCTAATATCATTAGACTTTGTATACTTGATTCAACAAAAACGATAAATAAAAAAATAAAAAATAAACCCCAACCTACGATTTGTTTGCCCAATTTTAGCCCCAAAAATATGATGTCCGATTTTGCAAACCCCAGAAGTTATTTTTAGCTATAATTTTAATTATCGGTTATTTTATCAAAAACAGCGTGGAAAAGTGTTGGGGTTAGTTTGAGGGGATGGTCTGATAAAATTATTTATAGATTAAATTCAATCTTCTGCACAAACAAAATAAAATATCAGAGCCATTATATTAGCTCAAAACGCAAATTGGCTTCAGGAATTTGTGGAGTAATGAATATTCATAATCTTATTGATCCACCATGATTAGGTGAAGATAATGAAATGTATTAAAGAAAATGTATCCCAGACACATGCTTTCAAAGAGGTCCTGGAAAAGTCCCGTTGTCCCTCTGTTCATTCCACTTGTCAACCTGCAACAATTTGCAATAAACGGAAAACTTCAGTATAATGTTTTATAATGGTTTGAGGATAACTAACCACCTCACGTGGTATAATACCAGAATTTCAAATTTGTGATAAAATTTGTTGTTTGCACAACTAGGAAGAATATATTAGCACGCATGTAATAACTCTTGTCATGTATGTTGCCTTGACTATATGTTAAGAGATAACTGATAAGTATAAGAATAGGCTTTTTTTTATAAATAAGCTATATATTTCAAGCAAGTTCATTATCCTAATCCTACTAAAAAACTCAAACACCATCATGGACCAATAAATCTTATCATACTTGTAATTTACAAAGGACTGATATATGGGCACATTTGCAAATATATGAATTAAAAAAGTAAAGAGATCGTGAAACCAATTTCTCTAGTTCAAATTATGTAACTAAATTTAGCGCAAAGCATGAAGATTAATTCCAACTAACTATGGCTCTTGGAACAAGTTAACAACTTCATTGAAAATAAATGTCTGGGAAGGGAAAACATAATGCCATTATTTGTCAATATGCTGAATACAAATATAAGTCATTGACAAAGAAAATTGTGTCTAACATCCAAATATAAGTCTACACACGATGCAGTCCATTAGTCATACAAATATAGGGTTTTTTTTCTCACTACCCTGTTTTTGAAAAAAAAAACACACACAAATACCCTCATTTCAAATTAATCTACCAAAATGCTCCTTTTTTTTCAATTTTTTTCAATATTACAAGTCGTCATTTGGAATGGCGACTTCCTTAAGGAAGGTTAACTTCCAAATGGCGACTTCCCCTTGTTATTTTTTTTTTAAAAAAAAAAAATCAATTTTTTTTTAATTTTTAGTAGGAAATCGTCATTTGGAAGTTGGCATTCCTTAAGGAAGTCGCCATTCCAAATGGCGACTTGTATTGAAAAAAATTGAAAAAAAAAAAGAGGGCATTTTGGTAGATTAATTTGAAATGGGGGTATTTGTGTATTTTTTTTTTCAAAAACAGGGTAGTAAAAAAAAAACCCACAAATATAAGCCTACTTTTTAGCTTTTGTTTTGAACATAATTGTTCAGATTTCAGAATGCATTGAATGATTTCAGAATCTCAGGCCAAGCACACCACAAAATGAAACCAATGAATCTTGCATAGATTTGACATAGAGGGCTAACAAATAAATAGCACAACAGCAATCCAAAACCAGAATAAAATATAATATATCAGAAAACAACTTCCATTAAACAATGAAGACTATCTTATAAAAACATAGGCAGGCAATGATTAGTGATTATGTAAATAAGGGTAATCCACATGCAGGAAAAGTTGAGAGTCAAACTGGTAGTTCGTTGATTTTTATCGCAGCAAAAATATTTCTAGTACACCACAAATCACATAAGTTTAGCTATGACATCAATTTTTACATTAAGAAAATTTTGAAGTCAGTCCCAACCAAGTAAACCAATAAGCTAAGGGATGCTTACCCATTCACCGGGGCAAAGAGAACGGTAATATTTGGCAAACTTCTCACATTCACTTGAGTTTTCACCTTTTGCTGCTGTGCACCTGTAATTAAATAAAGCTTAAATAAAAGACTCTTACAAAACTATTTTCGCTGAACCAAATAGCCAGGGTCAGAAAATCCACCTATGAAACTCTATGTAGCGAGTGAAACAGTGTCGGGTTTGATTAGTCGTAGGAAAACGAAAATCAACAGGTGCTGTTTTTAGCTCAATCTAGAAGAAAGCAACACAACATTAAGTCAGGAAAAAGACCAAGGGACAAGATGGATACATAAATGCTACATCAAAATTAAAACTCAAATGGGATAAGATGTATATCAGCAGAAAGCAAGAGATATTGTATCATTATCATACCATATAGTTTTAAGCAATGAAGATAAGCATATCTGAAATATGTACGATCCATATGAATGAAAAAAATGTAAACAAAGACAAAATACACATCTTGATTAAGAATCATATGTAAATTGTGTTATAGGGTGGTCAATGTCGCCAGTTGCATCAGAACCAAAACTAACTTCAGATGAATAATCTAAAACGTCTTGATCAAATTTCAAAAAGTGCAACAACTAAGATATAAGTAAATTAAATCATAATTAACATACAAGCAATATAAAGAACTTTAGAAATTTAGTTAGATACAATTATTATTCTTCATCTAATAAAAATTCATTCTCAAAAGTACCCTTTATGAGAGCTTACTCCTTGAGAATACAAGAACCATTGAAAAATAAAACCTATACTGATTGAAGGGCCATTAGAAATGACATCATTAAATAGGAGTGATACCACCAAATATATATATATATATATATATATAAGCTTCACCGGCCGAGTTCTATTTACTAAGGCCTCGTTTCCCTAGAAGCTGGATCGTTAAAAAAAAAGTATTTCTAACTTATATTTGAGACCAGATTAATTGAACATTCAAAAACCAAAGATTAGTTTAACCTAAAATTACCGATCAAAAACCATCTCGACGTCACCAATCTCACTTTTCCCCCCTTCTATAATATTAATTTATTCAAACAACGTCGAACGGTTGAATTCTAAGAAAACCAGCAACCGCCTTAATTTAAAATTAAAAAAAAATACGAAATGCCGCTCTCATCTCGTAAAGAATAAAATTACATGCAATCCACAATCTTAGAGGAAGGAAAAAATATTGAGCGGCAACAAAATCATTCAATAGATCAGCGAGAGACTACGCATTTTATAATAGATGAATATGCAAAACCTCAAAATTGAAGAGCGAAAAGAGAAAAGGTAAAAAGGGAAATGGAAATTAAATTAAAAAATAAATAAAAATTCCGTTGTGATGAGAGTCGGAGAAAATAGGAGCTTACCTCCGCCATGACTGTGAGACAGACTCGTTCAACAAATCAACAAGATGTAAAGAAAGGGGAACTATAGTTGATATAAATAAATAAAAAGGCCGGTGTCATGGGCCTTCAGAGGCCCAATTACTATTGATTAATGAGGGTTGCTTCTTGAGCCCTCTATTCTAAACATTCAAAAGGGAGTGCGAAAAACAGCAATACAATATCGGTACCTTTTCCCACGCTAAAGAAAATAAGTATTAATTAATCAATAAAATCATAAATTTATACTCATAAGCTGGCCTATTGCACTGACCTAAAGCAAAAACAAGCTGATTGCTCTATTGTTTTGGGATATGGACTTCCGTTGAGATAATTTTTGGTGATTGTTTTTCCGACCTCATTTTTATTCATATGATATTAAATTATTGATAATTAGTTTCTGATGATGTATTTCAATTAAAAATACATTGTAACAACGTAATTTTCGATAAAATGTCTTGTTTTTCGGAATGGGCATTTCACATGATTTTATCCTCGCACATTATATTGTACGAGAGTTGCTACTATTTGATACGAAGAAGTCCAATCACATTATTAAAAAAAAAAAGTTGGAGCACGAGTTGATCCAAATACAATGAAAAATGCTTAATCGTCTCAGTGCAGTTGGAATTGAGACGGTGGACAAGAGCAAAAGGGTGTGTAGTGCATGGATGTGGGGGATAGGAGATGCGGGCAACGTGGTTGTTCCGAGAGGATGGGGTAGCTAACCTCACATGGGTGACTGAGTGGCAGTTGATAGGTTGGGGTGGGTATGGTGGAGTTTTCATGTACCAGTGATGGTGGCGGTGGAGAACATGCATTGATTGATGGTAATGAAAATACAAGTGTTGCTGGTGGTTCGTGGAGGCATTGAGGCGAGACTCGAGAGGTAGAAAGAGGGTTGGAAACAGAGGGTGTGGTGGCATGGTGATTGGCTTCTCCCAACCAAGAATGGAGACAAGAGAGAATCATTTTTTATCAAACCCCAATCTATGGGAAAAGAAAACTCCACAAAGGAGGGGAGATATCTCCAAACAAGTGGAGGATGGAACTTTGGAGCAGGTGAGAGTCTCCCTCACATCGCCAAAAATTCACTGATTATGCCGAGGTGGAACTCCATTCTTCGTTTTAATTGCAGTGAACTTTTCTACTCATAGGTAAAGTATCCCCGAGACTCAGAGTATCCACTAGCAGATATAACTCACGCATCTACAAACGTTGAATGGAAAATGAAACTCGAGTTGGCAATTTTTGTAACAGTATTAGTGGAGTTAAAAAAACAAAATTCAGATAAGCACCAACATCGGAAAAGAATATTTGAGCTTACTTGTTGGTATCCATAATGATTTGCAATAGAAATCCTAAGCGTTAATACCGTCGGAGTGATGCAAAAGAGCAAAAGATTATTTGAGTTTACTTGTCTGATGAAAAACAAGTCCTAAGCATGTTTCATAAGAAGATTGCTTGCTCCAGGTTAAAAATTAAAAAAAAATAAAAAAATACAACATATAGCTCACTACTAGTACTACATGGATATGCTTACAAGTTACAAGACTTTACCATAAGTTTTTTTTGAAAAAATATCTCAGGCTCTCATTTGCAAATTTAATTCAACAATTTGCAAAACTGTATAATATCTAAAGGAAATGAACTACAAATAATGCTGCCCAATCTGAGATTTACATAAAAATCATCACATCCCCCATGCATTGTACCAACAAAAGCTGAAGTCAAGCTGCATATGATTGATGGTCACTCATTAAACATTAGTCTCCCAGCAACAGAGGGATCATACTGACCTGCCCAACCAGCACCGCCGCTTCCATCAGTACTATTCACAACTCCTACTCCATTGCTGTCACCCATTGGTACTATAGACTCTCCTACTTGGCCAATAGCCATATGGCCGTGAGCTCTCCCGTAAGAATCGTGAAAGGGACCACTGCCATCTGCTGGAGTAGCTGCTCTAAACAGATTTGGTGCTGTTTACTCAGTATCAATGCATCAGAAACGCATAGGAATAGAAATATCATATGAAGAGACAACAACTGACTGAAGCCAGAGTACTTACCATTTATTCTTTTCTCAGCATTTGAAATTTCGGCCCGTAACATTTCAACTTCTCTTGCCATCGCAATTAGATTCTTCTCTTTTGCTTTCAATAGATCCACTAGCTCTACATTCTTGCTCTTTTCATATTCAAATGTGTCACTATTAACCAAGCAGATTTGAATATTTACAAGTCAACAAAAAGAGATAACAAATTCAAGGCAACAAACTGCAACAAAGAAAGTTTGCAACATGATGCAAAAGAGTAACAAATTATGTAAGATTTTAGACATATAACAGCATTCACGAATAGCAACACTGACTTAAAGCATAAATTGATAGATACTGATAACAATTCCATTGCACCTTCAAATGATTCACATCAGTATATATCATGACAATTGACAATACAGGACTCAAAACTACTAAGCCACTCATGATGCCCACTTCAGAGATTACAAGGCATATCTTGAATGCAGTCATATCCTAATAAGCTTTACAAAGTTCGGAGAAAATAAATTTCATTTGATCGTTTCTTCACCGTTCATCATAGTTCTAAATTACAATCCACAACCACAATTACAGACACAATCAGTGTTGCCAAATACTGTCTCTGGTTCCATTTATAAGTGAAAATAACAAAAAACATCAAAACCAATATACTAATTAATTGTTTTAACATTTTGATTATTTTTACATATATACCCTTATTGAAAACTGAGACATTAAATACCCACTAATAATATTAAAAAGAAAAACATCTTAAATAAGGGGATAAAAGTAATTTAAACCTTAAAAGTCCTAATTTTTTCTTATATATAGAACCCAAATTTTTTTAGATATAGAACCGGAGGGAGTATCAACCATGGCCAGCCACAGCCGATTGCGGTGGTGTATTTTTTGACAGCCGCTATGATCAATTTGTGAGGAATGGCAATGCCATATGACATTTAATGGCAGCTTAAATTGGCAGTTTTTCAGCTTTCCATCATGGTAGTCATGATAACACTAGCCGCAATATAACTGTTTTGGAGGTCTCCACAACGGCATCACAACAACAATTGTGGCCGTATAGATTTTCCTACAATATGAATTTTGTAGAGTATCTGTATGTGTGAACGCATCCACAATATAAAATCATGTTGTTCATATCACTATGTTTTATGGGAAGGGTTAAAATATGCCGCTTTTACTTATAGAAAGCAGTGTACTTGTATATTCATTCTCATAGTATAACAACTATCACAAAAAAAGGAATCATACTAGGAAGAATCAGTTGCATAAACAATGCCAATATGTCATGTGAAAAACCAAGTATTTAGAAGGACAGATTGGACCATGTAACAACAGAGTTAACTAAAAATACCCTTAAGAATTGAGTATGAGTTACATGAAGGTGGAAACAGCCATGCCACAAACTTGAAAGACTTGAATACTCACCGTATCCTCCGGTGCTCTTGCACTAAACTATCCAATTCACCATTCAAATCTGGCAAAATGTTAACATCACCAATAGCCTTCTTCAATTCCTGAGTGGCTAACTGAATTTCTGCACTCAATTCTTGTCTAGAAGCTGCCAAACTCTGAGCCTCAATATGAGCCTGTTTAAGCTCCTTCTTTACACTATCACTAGCTCTAATATCAACTTCCATTTTCGCAATCTTATCTAACAACACTCTAATTTGAATGTCACTTTCAGTTTGAGTGCTTCTAATGTGTGACTTTATCTTTTGCACATCTTGTGCGGCAGTTACAAGTGCATCTCTTAAGGCTTTGTGTGTGTTTGCTAATCGGTGATTGTCACCGGCGAGTCGCTCGATTTCTGCTTCTTGAGAAGCGAGTTTGTTTTCTAAGAGTTGTGGGGGAAATGAACTATGGCTATGCCTCATGACGAAAATTTTGTCACTAACAGTTATTCATTAGAGTATGAATGAAATTATACTTGCGAACATTAATACCCTAATTCTCTAATGTAGCTGCGATTTAGGTTTTCAATTGCGTCGGTTTGGTGCGGAATCGCGGTGCGGAGTGGTGTTCTGATCTGCTGTCGCGACCACGAATTGCGCTAAAATCGCATTTAAGAAAGTTTATTAATAAAAAGGAAGGGAAAGTTGAATGACTTTCTCACTGTTTCTGGCGAAGACCAACTCCGGCAGCGGTCGTTTCTGGTTTCTGGTTCAGTGCGGCTCCGACTTCAACTCCGTCTGTGTTTATTTTTGTCTGTGGTTAATTTTGATGGGCCTCTTCAAAAGGACATAGACTAGGCTTTTTCTTTACAAAAGAAAATAGATTGGGCTTAGAGTCTCATATCTTTGTTTTTTTAAAAGAATTCTTTATATTCTATCTTTCCAAAAAAAAAAAATCATTTAAACTTATATCTATCAATAAAAAATCACAGTCAATAAGTACATATCTTGTTGAAAAAAAAGAGAGTAGATATCTAGAACGAAAAATAACTGTTTTTATTTGAAAGTATGTGTCTAGAATGTACAAAACTTTTGTTTTCGTATGGTATACCTTCAAAGTGTATGTGAGAGGCAGGAAAATAACATCAGTTGATTTTTTTAGTATAAGGGTTTAGGGTCACTAGATAGATAAACATGAATTCAATTCAATACCGCACTCCACTTTAAAAATATGATTGTTATATCCTTATTTTCAATTGAACCTCTTACCTAGGAAATATGTGAAAATCTCATTCCACTCTTAATCATTTCTAAATATTTTCACCTATGCAAATTTGTATAGATGTTCATAGATCAATTTTGTCTATACCCGCTACTTAATCCAATAAAATAGTGTCAGATTGGATTGGATCAAAATTTCAATGTTTTTTTTAAATAACTACTAATCTAACATGGTGTACTGTTGAGGAAGTTGGTTTTAGGCTGTAAAATATCTTAATAATTTAAAAAATATAAAATTAAATGACCTATTTCATAAAAAGTTCAATACTTAAAGTTAAGTTATTATATAATTTAAATTCACCACGTGAACAAAATTAAAATGCTTATGATCAACAAATAAAACCAGAAATTGCAATAAAGAAAAAATAAAAAATAAAAAGCATTTCATTTCAGTTTCTTTCAACTGACCGAGTTTATGGTTTATTACCTAAACCAAATCAATTCAAGTTTGGTTCTTCAATTTTCATGGTAAGTAGAGTTTTAAGTCACACCAAATTTAAAGTGATAGTAAAATCCATGATTTTATGTGTGGACGACAAGAATGTAGATAATTGTTGATAAATTTATGTTATTTTCAAAAAATTGTGAATAAGTAGTCGTTACCGATTAAAATAACCACAAACATTTTTATAAAATTTTAAATTTGATATTATTCTTCCCATCTTAAATATAAATAAATAAAAAATTAAAATATTATTATATTTAATATAATTTATCAACTTTTTTAATTGACTTTTACTTATATTTTACTTTGTATTTAAGAACCAAAATACTAGTTAGAAAGTAATAATTTTACCCACAATTTTCCAAAACCTCGCCTCATCATAACTGTTTGTTGTAGGATAGCGACCTGACTCTACGTTAGGGAAGTTAACACCTAAAATATATTACTTCAACTTCAAGTTAGTTTGGGGCTCAAGGCGTGCGAGAAAATGATGCCGAATAGGCCTTTGTTTTTTTGACAAGAACCTAGTAGGCCATACTATGAGTAATATAGATCACTTCTTCCTTTTTTTATATATATAATTAAATACGTATTCCAACGATACTCAACTTAATAATATTAATATTTATTAAAATTTAGATAATTTTTTTTTATCCACCCATATTGAATTTCGGTATATTCTAATTATGTAAATACAATTAGTCTTATTTTAACTTAACACAATTATACATGGTTGTATACCAAACAGAAATAGCAGTAAAATATGGAGACTGATCCAATAGAATAGTTGAAAAATGGACAATAATCCTCTTTGAGTAAGTCACTCAGAGAGTTAAATAAAAGCATCCCATGAACTTTCTATAATGAATAAGCACCGGTTATAGTAATCTAATTGTAAATTGGTGAGCATACAACAAAAAGTTAATGATATCACTAACTTATATATATACAAAAATTAAGCAGAGTGGCACCACCACCACTGGCATGGCAATCAAAAAGTAAACTTTCGTGTGCATCAACAAAATCCATACCTCACCTATAACCATATGAGCTGTCCACAATATAATCTAAAAGTTAAAAATGAACAAAAAACCATAACATATGATACATATTCAACAATAAACAGCCTTTCCATCCTCCACTTAGTTGAGTGGCCATCATATGAGTCGACATTGTATTGGCACATGTCATGAATTATGCAATTCAGCCACAAGTTTTTGTCCATCTAAATCCAATATATATCTCCCCCCACTTTCTAGCCTCAAAGTTAAAATAATATTTTCCTTGTGTTCACACCAACACCATATTCCACAAGTTTCAGATCATTCAGCAGCTATAAATACTCCAAAACCCTTCATTGCATCTTCAGAGTAGCCAACATCAACTGAACTACCCTTTAAAGTTTGTTCAATATTTCTATACTATACTATATAGTTAATTTTCTACTTCAAATCAAAGCTGCTACATTATAATTAATAACAAGGAATTAATGGCTGTACCTTGGTCATGTTGTTTACTTGCACTGCTTGTTTTGATGTCAGCTATTGACTCTGAAAGTAGAGTGGCAAGGAAGGACTTAGGTTTGGATCTTGGTGGTTTGGGGAATATTGGACTTGGAGCTGGAATAGGTTTGGGAATTGGAAGTGGTAGTGGCTCTGGAGCTGGAGCTGGAGCAGGTTCTGGTTCTGGTTCTAGTTCTTCCTCGAGTTCGTCGTCTTCGTCTTCTAGTTCAGGAGGGTCTGGTTCTGGTGCAGGGTCTGAAGCAGGCTCATATGCTGGATCTCGAGCTGGATCGGGATCAGGAGGTAGAAGTCGTGGTGGTGGTGGTGGTGGCGGCGGAGGAGGAGGAGGTGGTGGTGGTGGTGAAGGCTCTGGTGAGGGCTCTGGTCATGGTGAAGGTTATGGTCATGGTGGAGGTTATGGTGAAGGTGGTGGTGATTAAGGAAATAATGCATGAATGAATTGATTAAGATATATAGATATAATATGGTTGACTCAAATAATAAAAAAAGATTAGACTGTTTGGTTTGGTGTAATAATAAATAATAAAGTAGTAGCTAGGTGGTGTGTGGCAAAATAATGAACATGTAAGATGATGGAATTGATTTCATCATGTGTGTTTTAGTGAAGAAGAATCAGCTTTGTTTTAATTTGTACCAGTTATGTTAATGTGATTCCAATTTCCACTTGTAATTTGGCAAACCTTTTATTTTTTTTATGGCACTGTTGTATGATTGTTGAATGATACATATAAAAGTATGAAAAGTGCCTTAAGTGATATTTTTCTAAATTGATTTCCATCCAAGAATGATGTGTTTTTATTTAGCTTGTTTTCTTATTCATGCAGAACAAGTTTTAAATTTCCTCTCTAGTTACTGAATTCAGATAAACACAATATAACTAAGTTACAATTGCACATGAAATTTTAATACATCCATTCATAAAGTTCACTACCTATATTTGTACATAGTCTACTCAAAAGAAAAGTTAATTAATTAATTTTGTAAGTTTTGCTATAATAAAGGCACTGCATGCACCAAAAAGCAGCTTCTGATTCTGTTTTCCTATATCCACTGTCTAACCGGAAGAGAAAAGATTGTTTGTGAAATAAAAAAGGTTTGCTATAACAAAGACACAACCAAATTAATTATATACTTGCTTCTTTGGTTCTTCCAACCATATTGAGTATGCGTGTAATGAAAATGAAATATATGTACTACTTATTAGGAAAACCTATTCAACTTTTCCTATTAATTTCTAATTAGACGCAGATAAAAGCTTGTAGCTCCATATATAGTTTTGGTTTCTCATAAATAACCATTTTACTTTACAACAAAGATATATCAAAAGTTGATGGAAAAAATTTTAAGTGTTGCTATTCTTTTTGATACATAACAGAAAGAATTTTATGCAGAAAAATCAAAACAACGCAGAGCCAAGAGAGCAACAAAACAAGAACGACCAAATTAAACAGAAGTTAAAGTCTTGATTGCACCAAATCTGTAACACCTACAATTTATATTTTGTAAACTCTAATTCATTCAATTTAATATAAAGGAACTACAATTGCTAAATATTATTAGCCAAACTTAATTAGTAAATGTCTTGCTTTCTTGTTTTGCCATTTCGTTTTTCATTAATATTTTAAGATCAGTTAATATTCCAACAGAGTTATTGTAGATGAAAAAAAAATGTATATAGGCATAGTTAATAAATGTATACTCATTCTTGGTAGAAAAATATACCAATTTTGACATTTTTATAATTTTTTAAAATATAAACAATATTTATTTAAAAAATCATCACCTTCTTATTAAATAACAAGTAAAATTAACAATGAAATAAAAAGAGTTGTGTAATAAACTCTTGAAAGTTTTGGGGGTGTGCATCGATGAATTGAAAATGTTTGTTGTAATTTTTCTAGAATGTTATCCGTGTATATATGGGTTGGCAAATAGAATTGTTTGTTTGATCTTGAATTTATATTACCCGTATATCAAATCATATACATCCCACTAGCTATAGGGTTAAGTGAGTGGCATGTACTGTTGTTAATGGCCTCATGATCGAATAATGTATGTACGTATATCCAATTAACTTTCTCTGCTACAATGAAAATTTGAGCCACAAAAAAGTTATATACCGCCACGCACGCACGCTCCAGCTTTTACACGTGCTTACCAATTCTCATATTCTATAAATAACATGCATATCTCCTTTTATAATTATTATTACTATTAGTTCATACAGTGCAATGTTTTTTCCTTTCTGTTTGTTGTTGCAGATAATCACTAATACATCTGCACGTTCAATTAATATGCATGCAATAATGTTTAACTATATCAACTGCATTGCATCATAAAACGGGAAGTCCATCATATGAAATATTCAAGGAGTTTCCTCTTCTCCATTTTAGAATCGAAGACATTCAATCTCTAATCTCTTTTTCTCAAGGATGAAAAAAAAAATACTAAAAACCATCATATGATGAAGGGTTGTCAGAAGGCAACAAAATCATATATATTAACAAATAAAAGATCGAGTACTTTTTATTACATGAGTACTTATGAAAAAATTACATGGTCATATCTTGTCCTTTGGTTTATTTGTTATCCTTCTTACAGAAAAAAAAAAGTCATTTTTTTGGTAATTATGATGTCAAAATCAATTTTAATTCAAATTATCTACATAACATATATTAAAAAAATTATTTTTATTTAAATATATTTAAATATAAATCAATTTATATTAAATTTATTTTTAATTAAAATTAATTCTATTGACTCAGAAACACACGCTGAATACAAGAAACATGACTTTACCAAGTGGGACCATGTCACTTAAGGGCTAGGAGTGGAGAACAAAAAATTAAGCAACCGAGATCACCGGGTACATCCAATGGCTCATATTGATCCGAATGTGTAAATGGGACACATTCCCTTTAGTGCAAGGACATCACTTTTGTTTTTTTACCGTTAACATTATCTCAAAGTTGTATGTCACCACGACGGATAAAGGAATATAAATCATTGATTTAATAGTAAATCAATTTAATGGTCAAGATTTTGTATAAGTGACTATTAGTAAAGTAAATTTATATTTTTTCTTAGACCCCAAACTACAACCTTAATTAGAGTACCCAACGACAAATTAGCATGTTAGTTTTTATTTTTTTATTTATATATTAATTAAACAGATAGTAATTATAGTTTGTTTCATAATAAGTAATTTATTTAGTCAATAAATATGAAAAATAATTCATTTTATAGTTATAATTTTTTTTATCAAAATTAATATTTTAGATATAATTTTTAACTTTAAAATAAAATTTTATAATGAAAGGATGGTACCACAATTAATGTATAAACATTATGATTTATTAAATATTTATAAAAAATATTTAATAATATCTATTGCTCCGTAATTTACTTTCATATAAAACGTTTTAGCTCTTTCTTTTATTTTATTTTTTAAATTTGATCTTTTATATGTCACGGTTAATAAAACTAAGTTAGATTAAACCGTTGAATAATCGCATTAAAAATTTATAAGTAATAATTGATTTGATTAAGTTAAGTTGGATCGAACAATTAGGTCATTAAAAAAAATTTCAAAGCCATAATTAGTTATTTTTTCTATAATACCCATCAATGATTATTAACTACACAACTTTTTAAATATTTTTTTCAGTACTTTACATAATGACAGTAAAAAAAGATATTAATAATTAAAATTAACAATTTAATAAAATAATTTATCTATTTTTTTGTTATTGTATTTCTTAATTATGTGTCAGTCTTAAACAACATTAATATTTAATATTCACTATGAGACAGATATAATATTTATCAAACCATATAAAAAACATGGTTAGATATCACACAAAATTGCAAGGTTCCAAATAAACGAGCATAATGAGACTATAATAAATCTTCAATTAAAAAGCCTGAATATTAATTGAAAAATTATTTTTGTAAGAGAATATTAGAGGAAAGGTTAAAAAAGTACAATAAAAAATATTAAATTTGTAATTTTCAGTAGACTGAAAATGTATATTTTTATTTTATTGAAATATTTATGTATTACTCGAAAATTAGGTATATTTACATAATTTTTATAAAATTGAAAAATCTATAATAATAGGTAGTTTTAAAGTTTTCTTTTGTGGAGACCAATAACTTCTGAATCAATTTAACCTAAGCCTTCTTTCATGTCATTCAATAAAGATGTCACTCATTCACATATGGTCTTACTTAAACAAATAAATTACATGTAAATTTTAAAAATAGTCTTATATTAAAAAACAAAAATAAAAATTAGATCTTATTAAAGAAAAATAGAGGGACTATCAAATTAAATCAAACTAACAACAATTTTTTTTATCATCCATTCATGTAAAACCAAAAGAATTACTTTACATAATACTTTTAATCAATATTTCAATTTTGCAATTTAACTATTAAACACAATCAACTGCTTATTATTATTTTGGTAAACAATCAATTGTTTATTATTAATGATAAATTATTAAATATTTTTGGTCCCTAAATGTTTTATATTAAAATAAAATTAAAATAGTTGAAATTAACTTCTATACATCCAATAAAGTTAAATAAAAAATAATTTAAAAAAGTATTTATATAATTTTGCATTAAATATTCACCTAGTAATTTCCAATTGGTAGTGGTAAAAAAGAGAAGTGCGTGAGTTTGTGACAACACAACAGAGTTCTCTTAGAAGCGACAGTGTTTTCTTTCGTTCGTTTATTCCGCTAGTAACAATAACAGAGCTGTATTGAAGCGCTAGGGTTCCGAAACAACGATCAACAAAGAATCAATCTCTGATAAGCGCGATGGCGATGGCTGCTGCTCTCCGACGCGAAGGGAAGCGTTTGGCTCCTCTCGTCTCTTCTCAACAACCAATCAACACCACTCTCCGTTCCTCTCTCATCTCTCCGTTAGTTCTCAAATCTTATCATTTTCGATCAATATTCGTTTTCCTTTTCAATTAACCTCTTAATTTCATTTTATTCACAGAGAACAATCTTCCATTGGAGGAGCTCGCTCTATTTCAACTCAAATCGGTACAACCATTTTATCATTTTCTTCATTTTTCATTTTTTTTTAAATTAAAATTTTGATCGTTTCGTTAGATTTATGACTGGATTGGTCTGGATTGAATAAACGTTGATGGTATTATGGATCTATGTAATTGTTGATTCAGTGAGAAACCGGATGAAGAGTGTGAAGAATATCCAGAAAATCACAAAGGCAATGAAGATGGTTGCTGCATCCAAATTACGAGCTGTTCAAACTAGGGCTGAAAATTCACGTGGTTTGTGGCAGCCATTTACGGCTCTTCTCGGTGATGCTATAAGTATGTTGTTTTATACTCGTTGTTTTATATTGTTGACATTCGTTTTATTTTTGTGTTTTACATTTTTCTGATTTGTATGATGTGTATACCTTATATGTGGAATGAGCAATTGTGGTGCTTGTAAATCAGTTTTGGTTTTAATCATGGTTTCAAAATATGGTCGCAGAGGTTGATGCCACAATCCCTGTTGCGGAACTTTATTTAAAACTTCGGTTTTAGTAGCAAAAATTTAATCACATTGTTTTTACTTTATTTATTGTACTCAGAGCCGATTTCACTCATTCCAATATAAAAATTTAAATCTGGAAAGATAGTGAAAACACTTTGATATTTTTTAGTTGAGAATGAAAACAGAAACCAAATGGATCCTTGGATTTTTTCAATTAGGAATTGTCCATATTGTTAATGAGTATATCGTATGTGAATATTGTGTTTCTGTTGCCCTGACATTGCTCACTGTGGATCTGTTTATATGCTTAGGTATTGATGTGAAGAAGAATGTTGTTATTACCGTTTCTTCTGACAAAGGTCTTTGTGGTGGAATCAACTCCACATCTGTCAAGATAAGCAGGACATTGAGCAAGTTGAATTCTGGTAAGGTTTGCACTTTGTTGTGTGTATTGTGATGGCTGCAATTAGTGCTTTGAATTTCTGTCCACATCTGCAATTGTATTGGTTATATTTGCCCACAATTTCTGCAGTTCCAGTTCCAAGGATCACAATGTAATTGTATTCCCATGGCAAAATTTAGAAGCTTTGCAATGTTAAATGTTATTTGTCTAAATTGTTTTTAAGATATTGAAACTGATTATAAATTTGTAATGTTGAAAGATTTTAAGATAAAATCTCAGAATGGCAATGGTTCATAACCTATATGATTCTATAGGACCTGAAAAAGAGACAAAGTACGTCATATTGGGAGAGAAGGCAAAGGCTCAATTGATTCGTGACTCAAAGAACGACATTGCACTCAGCTTGACTGAGCTGCAAAAGAATCCTCTGAATTATACTCAGGTTAGTATATTGTATCATTATATGGGATCCACCTAGTGGTTGACTGCTTTATACTAGACATTTGTGCCTGAACTTTTTTCCCAAGAGCCTACGTTGTCTCTAATCTACACTAAATCCTGGACTTTGGTTTTTCTTGATTCAGTTCAGAAGTAATTACAGTTGAAAAGCCATGACTATGGGGAGTTTGATAGTTTTAGTGTCAATACTTTTAAGGGAAAATGAAGTTAGCAATGAATGAAAAATATAAAGATTGATATGGATGGAAGTGATAATACCATCTACATGTACATATTTATCGCGCTTTTGAATCTTGAAATCTCATTTTTACATATATATAGGAATCAAGTTTTCCCGTGGTCCCGAATTAATTTGTTGGAAGGAAGATTGAAAATGGACATTGCTTTAAATGATTTTAGTCTTTTACAGAAAAGTTGTTTTCTGATTGAACCCAATGCGGTGGTTACTAAAAGCTGGCTAGGTAACCAAACCCATTGAAAAAAGCTTGTTTGTTGTTAAATATTGAAACTTAGCACACTTGGTTCAGCTTTTTTGAGGAAATAACTTTCTTTTCCAAACTCTCCTGAAAAGCTGCCAAAATTTTTTTTTTTTTTGCTTAAAATAAGCTATTTAAACGCTCCATGTGGATTTTGACTATTGAAAATCATTATTGTCTCTGCCATAGATAGATTTTATTTCTTATATTGTTTTGTTGATTTTAATTGTTGTATTTTCAGATATCTGTCTTGGCTGATGACATTCTGAAGAACGTGGAGTATGATGCACTGAGGATTGTTTTCAACAAATTTCATTCGGTTGTACAATTTATACCTACAGTGTCAACTGTACTATCCCCGGAGGTACTTCCGTTTAAATAACAATGTTTTATATTGCCTATTGTATCCAAGACTCCAAGTTTTGCCCAGAGTCCCTTAACATGAAATATTGTCTAGATTTGAAGTTTGGTGTTGCTTTATATGAAAGAAGCCACAAAAAGACTGAATGACTTATTTAGTTTGCAATATCAGACTTTGGTGCTGTGCCTTTTGCTTGTTTCAATGCTGTGAAGTAATGTAATTTTTATGTAGGTTGTTGAGAGAGAGGCTGAAACTGGTGGAAGGCTTGGTGAACTGGATGCCTATGAGATTGAAGGGGGTGAGACAAAATCAGAAATTCTTCAGAATTTGTCAGAGTTCCAGTTTTCTTGTGTGAGTACAGTTTTCAAAACTACCTTACGAACTTGGTTTTGTACTTCTTATTTTTCCCATTGTAGTAATTGAAATTAATTTAATTGCCTAACGTATCACTTCAGAATCAAATTCAAAATTTGACAATGCAAGGAAATTTAGCATTTTGAACAATCTGATAGAATAGAGACGAAGTAACCCAGAAAATAAAATACTAGCTAGAATCAGGATGAAAGCCATAACATAGATAAATTTAAGAGAATAGCTTCGATAAAGGTTATTAACAATGATAAACTATCCTCATCCGGTCAAAGCCACATCCACTTATGGAAATGATCCCATATCTCCCTCCACACAGATAACTTTCTGCTCTCTCCACTCTCCTCCCTCTCCTTATTGGCCCATTCTTGTGATTTTTGTTTCAATCTGTTAAACTGTCGGAGTTTCCTATTGACTTTGCAATAAGTGTACTTTGGCCTTGCATTATGCTGATTATGAACTCTTGGATAGCGCAATTTTGGCCGAGAACATTATAGAGCAGTTTGATAGCGATTTTCTTTAAAAGATGTGTGAGTGTATGTGTGTGTGTGAGAGAGAGAGAGATTGAAATAGTTGGTTAGATAACAGTTAGAGAGGGGGAATTAGGGGGTGTAAATAATAGTAGTTATGTATTAGTTGGTATTGTATTGTAATTTGGGAGCCAGAGCCAAGGTCTCTCAAATTCCTCAGATTTTTCATATTTTCTCATCTCTGTTAATGTATCTATTTTGTACATAAGAGACAGGTTTCTGTCCCTCTTACTTAGCTTCCAGTTAATGAAGATTAGTCTCGTGCCATCACTATTTGAGAGATATTACATTCAGTTCTATTACATTCTTACAAGATATTGGCTTTTGTGCTGAGCTGTTATTTCATGTTATAAATTTTGTTCCCGGTATTTTGTTTATCTTCATCGTGAATGGTAGTCAACTTTACTGCTGGCAGCAGCATGGGTTCATACTATTTTAAGCGTTAGAAGAAACTCAATAATTTTGTTCAGCAGTCGATTTGCTACAGGTTTCCCTTTATGTTTGATATTTAGTACTTTTTTATTCAAAAAATTTGTATGGAAGATACCAACCATTTAAATCTGTGTGGATTTCATAACAGTAAGAGAATAAAAGAAACACATCACTGGTATTGTTATCACTAAAATACCTCTGCTATACTACTCTAAGACCTACAAAGTAGTGACCTCTCAATTTCTTAAGGGCAAATCTTGACAAAATAATAACCTATCAGCTCTACACTTCAGCTCCCTTCCTAAGGACACCATTCCCCCAGACTCACATCTGTAACCAAAATCCAGTTCACTCTTTTCTGCCTCTTCTGATACACCCTCAATTCCTCAGTCTTATTTGGACCTACCATAACCTCATAAGTCCCATCTTGTCTAGGCCCAACCTTGTACCTGATTCTTTTGTACTAACAGGACTCTTGTACTATAGCAACCTTGTATTTTGTGCTGATTGGGGGAGTATTATTGTTAAACCGGTGTTTCAACCGAGATGTATGGCATTTGACAGTTATTGTCTCTCTTTCAAATTTTACTTACTTTCCTATACTCTACTTTTGGTATAGGTCATGTTCAATGCAGTGTTGGAGAATGCCTGCAGTGAGCAAGGAGCAAGAATGTCGGCCATGGACAGTTCTAGCAGGAATGCTGGGGATATGCTTGACCGTCTGACCCTCACTTACAATAGGTATCCTTTTCTTTCTCTTGTAGATGCATATATTACACATTTGATATGGTGTTCATCAAGACTTATTTGGTCGTTTTGGACTATTCTATATTTTCATACAATTATCTCTGATTCTCGGTAAAGCTATGATGTCACTGACTTGGTCACTTTGTTCGATTTGTGACAGAACTCGTCAAGCATCAATCACCACTGAATTGATTGAGATTATTTCCGGAGCATCAGCATTGACGGGTTAATTGCAAGATAGCAATTTGTATTATATTTTCGAAGATAGCGACGATATTAAGATAATATCGGTGGGTTTCTTTTGAAATTGTTGGTTCACCATTTTTTTTAGTTTTTGTCTTCTATAATAATCATTTCAAGGTGAAACCCGCTTTGGGAATTTCTTGGTTGACCAGATTGTTTTGGAATTGTTTATGATGTTGAGGTGGAGCATGTTTTCTTAACTCAAATGATTTGTCATGATAATTTTATTTCCAATAACGATTGGCCTTTGTTTCTCGTACTGGTTTTTACTTGAGAAAGGAAAATAAACTTATGATGAATTGAAACACCCCCTTTCCAACAACTAAAAAAATTAAGTGGTGTGTTGCACTTGATAGTGTATCTCTTATTGAATAGTGTATAGAAAATTGTTAGCAGCGCATTACATATCACTTTCTTTAATTTGGTTGAAATTTATGAGTCCAACATATGTTAGCAACACATTTACATATCACTTTTAATATCACTTTTAACATATTATAATAATTATAAGTTAACATTATGACTATGTTTTAAGAGTTGAATATGGGCCCATAGGTTACCTCATTTTGTCTGTAATCCATAGAGATTTTTGTTGGGCCAACAAATTATTTACTCCCAATTGGGCTCGGTTCAGTCTGATGATTTGTAATATGTTTGCTCAAATTGATTGCTCGAAGGACTTGTCTACGCTCAACATGTTATTCTATAAATACGTAACTGACTACACGTGACAACTATCAAAACCTACATTTGCCCCATCCAAATTTGACTAAGGGTGGGGTTCTATCGTATTTTCTGCCACAATGATATTTTAAAGGCATTGAAGACACATGTGGTATGTCATTTCCCAGATTATTATTCGTATAATTTATAAAGGAAAATAATTTGAATACATAATAGTCTTCATTTGTGATTAATTCTTCGTGTATATATTAATATATCAGCCTTATGGAATCATTAAGAGCGACAAATATAATATCCAACTAAAGAACGTATTAATATTTTGAGGATAGTTTTGTTGATCATTGTAAAATATTCTAAGGTTGACATTCACGTACAAAGAGTCTTCATTCGGGATCATTATAAAATATTCTAAAATATTATAAGGTTGACATTCACATATAAAATGCATCGAGATTTAAAAATTTATATATTGAACAGTTACTAAAATTGTAAAAAAAAAAAAGGGTTAATAGTTCTTTGGATTCTTGGAACTCTGCAATATGAGACCAATTTAGTTTTAGATCTCATTCATGTAATTTCAGATTGCTTTATTTTTAGTTTTTGGTGTCATCTAATCATATAAAAACGATGATGTAGCATATTGAGTTAGAACATTAGAAGATTATTGGAAAAAATTCGATATTCTAATTACGATTGATGTAAAAAAAAACGAGAAGTACGTAAGTTTGGCCATCGTCGTTTTCGGATGGTTAGATGTCACTAAGGACAAAAAAATAATTTTACTGTACTAAAACTATATTGATTTCGTATTCCAAAGACCAAAAAACATTATTACTCCAAAAATTAAACATAACAATCAAATACTAAGATATTTTGTTTACAGGTGAACCGCTCGAAAATGTTATCAGAAGTCTTCCGAAATAAAAAATTATTTTAAACATTTTTTAAAGTAATTTATTTAAGCATTTATTTTCTCTCTCAATGTTCAATTGAAATGATAGCTTATTTTATGTTTTCTCATTTTTGTTGCTAAGATCCGGCAGTTGATGACATCATAGATTCCCAGAATTAGATCAATAAAAATGAATTACTAATTCACACTATCTTATCTAAACAACAAATGATATAGCCTAAAAAAACACTAGATTATTTATAAATGAACATGTTTTGTTAAAAAAGTAAGAATAAATAAATTGTTTTAGTCGAGTTATATTTTTGGGTCAAATTTTTTGTTATGATAATCTTAATCGATTGAGAGTAAACAAAGTTTGACTAAAAATAATTCTTATCTAAAAGGGATGCCTATGAAACTTGACATGCACACCATTAATTCGAAGAAGAAGCAACATGGAAGGTTCAAAGGTACAAACCACGAAGGGATCAGAGAAAGAACATGTTCCCATGATCTGCCAGCTAATAAAAAAACCTTAAACTTCACCGTCTTTTGTTCTCTGCTGCAATGCAATTGGCATATGGAGGAAGGACGGAACTGTAGAGCGGCAAGTAAGACTTAACAAATGCATATTTTATTCATTGTAATAAATTATTTTTACTACACAACTCTAATTAAATACTATTGTTATAGCATATTATATAAATTGATGCAAATCATTCATTTTATGACGAATTGTTTAATTGAAAATCGGTCCAATTGTTATTGTTGGTGGAAAATTATATAGTTTTTTGCTAAACAGTTCCGGTCGGTTTTTATAAATATATATATATATATATATATATAAATGAAATAAAATAATTATTCGAAAAAGGTTATGTCGTACCATTAATAATAAAGACGATAATGCACTTCATATTTTATCTATTATATCACAATTATTTTTATTTTATCAATAATTTTATGACTGGTCATATATGTATCTATTCTAAGCAACTACTATATAGACTTTCCTTCTTAACAACTTTACCAAATAGTTTGGAAAATACGAAAATAAAATACCCCAAAACTTAAAGAAATAGCCTCATGTTTGTTTGATTTTCCTTACTCCTTTTTATGCTATTCACAATAAATAAATAAATAAAAATGAGTCAAACTCAAAAATCTTAGTCGAAATAAGTTCATTTGTCAATTGCATAGAAAATAGATTGTGGAGACTCTTCAATAATTTATATGAGAAAGATTTGGTAAGGTTTGACTTTAAAGAAATATCTTACATCATCATAAAAATTAAGAGTAAATGCTTAATTTTGTTCTTTTATTTTATTAATTTAGTCTTTCACATGGTTAAATAGTTTATGATTTTTTTTTATTGTTTCTCAAGTTAGTTCATCCGTTAGTACTAGTAAATTAATAGAGTTAATTCGAATGATTTGACACATAAATAATTCTTAGGGATCAATTTGACACTATTTAAATTTAAAAAGTTGTTATATATACCGATTAATGGACAATATTTGAGGACTAAATTGCAACAATTATGTTTTTTTTACAACACATTGTTGTGAAATATTTTTTTTGATTTTCTTTCTTTTCTCCATTGATGTCTTCTTCTATCTTTGTTCATTTTATATAAATTATACCATATATACGAATATCAATAGGATGAGTGATGACTCTCAATTTTATCTATCTATGAAAGGGATAATTCGTAATTTAGGGTTTGATGAATCAGATAAAAACTGTTAATTTCTTTTTAATTTTTGTGGGAGAAAAACAATGATAAAGATTTAAAGGACAAATACAAAGGATTTAAATGTGTATTTTCTTAATTACTTTGATTGTTTTCTATCTTATATTCTATTTGGAGGTTTTTTATCTAAAAATATTTAAATTATTTTGTATTGATTCTTCTATTGTTATGATTTCTATTATTTGTGATAATTTATTCTTCTATTGATGATTGGGATACGAGATACTATAAAGTTTCTTTGTAAAGTCTTATAAAGAAAAGACTTTATGACGTCATGTATTATAAAATAGTAGCTTTATAAATTTTAATAATTAATTCAAAAATTATTAAAATAGTATTCAAATAATTTTGAACAAAAGTAGCAATTGTTCATTTTTAAAAGTTAAATAGGTTATTAAAATTTGATTATGTGACACCTAATGTGTCACTTGATAAATGATGAAAATAGTCTGATATTATTTTAAAATTATGATTAAGTAAGAAATTGAACAAATACAAATTAACAAAATAAAGAACGAAATTGAGTATTTATTCAAAAATTAAGAATAATTAAGAATAAAAGTTACTAAAACTACTTATAATATAAAGAAAAAATTAAAAAAAAATTCAATGCAATGTCACTATTTTTTTAGTACAATGTAACGTCACTATCTTCTCTTTATTTTAATATAGATACAATGATATATACCTTCATAAATTCATACTTACAAATATAAAGTTTTGAGTTTAAATTCAAAATATAATATAATATTGATATTTTTATCAGATATTTAAGAACCTATTTTTCCTCTACTTTAATACAACAAATAAAAATAGAAGACATAAGAAAAATGCTAACTTATATATTTCAATAGTATATTTTAAAATATCAAATGTAAAAATTTTATGCTTGAAACTTGTATATTCAAATTATTAAAAGGTTAAAAAGTTTTGTTTCCAACAAAGAAATTTCTATCTTACATTTATGACGTTATTTATTTCTATTTCCAACAGTGTATATAAAATGATTGGAGGGAATATTCATAAGTATATACAAAAAAAATTATTACTAATATTTCTATTCAACATAATTATGGTACGCGCTCCATTCTTATTACTTACCATGTGAATAACAACACAACTGTAAACTGTCGAATAAAAAAAAGTATTCCTGTTTCGGTCATGATTTTTGTTGTAATTTAAAAAAAATACGGATTATTTATGGATTATTTTATTTCTAACTATGCAAAAAAGATTTTTGTATCAACTAGATTCATGCAAATTTCTATTTTCTGGTAATTACACACTTCTTCAATTAGTTTATGATTTCATTATTATATAATCTCTATCTTCTGATTAAACTGGAAATATAATTAATAAAAAATTAAATAGTCAATAAGGATTAACATTACAAGACCATACATGGTAGGAGAAATGTTTTTTTTTTTACAAGATATAATAATTGTTACAATAGTAATAAAACAAAGTTTAATTTTTCAAGAAAAATAAATCATTTATATACATTATTAGTTCCATAATCAGTACACTCTTTTCATAACTCTTGATATTTAAGATTAAACCTCTAATTCAAATTTCATAAAATCTCACAAGCGTAAGAAATCAGTAATTTTTAGTAAAAAAAAGAAAAGAAATCATTAATCTATCTGTGACTTTAATTTGTTTATTTGCAATAAATTATTCATATATTAGTTATCTAAATATAACTACAAAAATTAAATATTAATTTTGTAAAATATCAATAATTGAAAAATAAATATAGTAAAATATCAATTGTTTTAGAACAACGTAGTAATAATTGATTGATAAGAGTTGGTATATGTTTTGAAAAAAATGATAGCATTACAATGTAGTAATATCAAATTTTTATGTAAAATAAAAAATATTTGATATAAGAGTGGGGTCAGGATCTTCTATTTTGATCATAATTTTGATCTTTGTATCTATTTATCACTAATTTTATTTTAAGATATATTAAAATCACCTATCATAGAGCTACAACTGTCATATGTTTCAGAAAAAGCGATAGTATCACAATGAATCATTGTGATTTTTAATAGAAAAATATACTTTTGAATGATTAATAAAATTATGGAGTTAAAGAAAAATATACTTTTGAATGTTTAATAAAATTATGGAGTTGTAATTTTATGAAAGCCCAAATCGGCTCCATATTAGGTCTATGTCCAAATCTAATCCGAGACTTAATATCATAAGCATTCCAATGCACTTGTTCACCTTGGATGGAGACCTAATTACAATGAACAACATTAAATTGAAATTAAAAGATTAAGAGATGTTAAACGTGATTTATTTACTCGCAATCGTGGTTTCATCCTATCGTCCACAGTACTTATAAGTCACAAAATAAGTACACAGTTTTAATTCGATCCTCTCACTATTATGGTACGAATTTTACTTAAATGTTTAGAAGTGTTTACAAGTTATATCCTTCCTCTACATAAAATTATGGTTGGTCATCCTTATTTGGAACAATCCTTCTCGGTCCACTTGGGATAAGTACTACTTTTTAGTGAGCGTGGAAGTGAGAGTAAAGAATAGCACACAGGTTTGCTCTTTGTTTCCCCAAACAACCA
Organism: Cicer judaicum; assembly: GCA_037974835.1. Lineage (NCBI taxonomy): Eukaryota > Viridiplantae > Streptophyta > Magnoliopsida > Fabales > Fabaceae > Cicer > Cicer judaicum. The sequence goes on from JBBPBS010000007.1 coordinate 13,721,318, forward strand.
ATGGTTACGAGGCTAGCTAAGTCGTGTTATTGTTCCTACCGTAATCTATCTATTCTAATAATGCCGCGCTCATATCCATTTCCAAATCGTAATAATAATAATAATAATAATAATAATAATAATAATAATAATAATAATAATAATAATAATAATAATAATAATAATAATAATAATAATAATAATAATAATAATAATAATAATAATAATAAAATGAGATGAGTGACAAACGAGGCCTAACAAAAGTTGCTTTATTCTGACTGTTATTTCTGTCCAGTTTTATACTACCCTGCTTCACGACAGATGAATAAATCATAGCCCAATTTTACCGCAACATTTGTGAGCTAATTGATTAAAATAAATAAATAATAAATTATCATAATAGTAAACGTACAAAATTGAGAATTTCCATATTTATCGACCACAATCAGACTAATCAGTGATCACACACACAGATTCTCTATCTAAAAAAAGTCCATCCATAGAGAGAGAAATTCCTCTAAATCCCTGTTTGTGTAAAAAAATAAATATCTCTCTCTCTCTTCCTCTCTGTCAATTCTTTAACGCGTTCACGCGTATACTAAAGGAATCACCACTATATATATTAATCTTCCCATTTCGTCTAAAACCAGGTGCAGGAAAATTTCACATCTCCCTTTTTCTTTTCCACAACCTGCATCTGTTTTCTTCCCTTCCTCCTCTCCTCACCAATCACAATAACAACAAACATATTTTCTCCCCGAAAATCAAGAATATAAAAGAAGTCAACTTTTTAATTGTTCAAATCTGGGAAAGAAAATGCCGTCATCGTCATTAGAAGACGAGCTATTCCCTTCAACACCAGGAAAATTCAAGATCGAACGTAATCACGGCATGATGAACCGACAGGTGTACCGTTGCTTCGCTTCAACAAGCACTATGTTCTTGTGGGCACTCTTTTTAATTGCCTTAACCGCTTCCTATCTAAGTTTCCAAAGCTTCGTTGATTCCGGTAGCCGGTATCTGTCCGCTTCATGGGGTGGAATCCAGTGGGAGAAACAAGTTCGTACATCCGCTCAAATCCATCGACAGGGTGGCATGTCCGTTCTTGTTACTGGTTCAGCAGGTTTCGTTGGGTCCCACGTTTCCCTCGCCTTAAAAAGAAGAGGAGACGGCGTCGTTGGACTTGATAACTTCAACGATTATTACGATCCTTCACTTAAGAAAGCGCGTAAAACTCTTTTATCAAGCCACGGCGTTTTCATTGTTGAAGGTGATATAAACGACGCTAAGTTATTAGCCAAGCTGTTTGACGTTGTGGCTTTTACACACGTTATGCATTTAGCGGCTCAAGCCGGTGTTAGATACGCTATGGAGAATCCTCACTCTTATGTTCATAGCAATATAGCCGGTCTTGTCACGCTTCTCGAGGCTTGTAAAATTGCTAACCCTCAACCTTCTATTGTTTGGGCTTCTTCAAGCTCCGTTTACGGTTTAAACGAGAAAGTTCCGTTTTCTGAATCGGATCAAACCGATCAACCGGCGAGTCTCTACGCCGCCACCAAAAAGGCCGGCGAGGAAATTACGCACACTTATAATCACATTTATGGACTTTCCATCACTGGATTGAGATTTTTCACCGTTTATGGACCTTGGGGAAGACCTGACATGGCTTATTTCTCGTTCACGCGGAATATTCTTCAGGGAAAACCGATAACCGTTTATCGAGGGAAGAATCACGTAGATCTGGCTCGTGATTTTACTTACATTGATGATATTGTGAAAGGATGCATTGGATCGTTGGATACATCAGGGAAGAGTACTGGATCTGGTGGGAAGAAACGGGGATCGGCTCCGTATCGGATCTTTAACCTTGGAAATACTTCGCCGGTGACGGTTCCGACGTTGGTGAGCATATTGGAGAGACATTTGAAGGTGAAGGCGAAGAGGAATATAGTGGATATGCCTGGAAACGGCGACGTTCCGTTTACACATGCGAATATAAGTTCGGCCCGAAGAGAACTCGGGTATAAACCGACAACCGATTTGCAAACCGGGTTAAAGAAATTCGTGAAATGGTACCTTTCCTATTATGGATATGGCAAACCTGTAAATTAATTGTTTTTTTTTAGTCTATTAGAATTTTTTTTAATTACAGCTATGGAGGTAAAAATACTAAACGGGAAAAGAAAAGGAAGAAACCCGGTCAAGAAAGAAAGAAAAAGGGTGAAAGAATACATTCTTTACTTGATAAGAGGTAACAGCTAAATCATACAGCTGTAACCTGCCTGATTTCTTTTCTTTTTTGTTTATGTTATTTTTGTTATTTTACAATTTTTTTTCTTTTCTGTAAAGAAAGTTCATGACTTCAACCTCGTTGTGTTGTCTCCTCTGATGATAATTTATTTTTTTATTTTTGGTATTTATTTCTATCTTTGGTATGTAACTTTTTTATTATTCTAGCGAGAAATGTTGCACCGTAATTTTCGTATGGTCCGTGTGTTCATCGATCATCATTTAACAATTGAATTGAATTGAGATCTTAATAACCAATAAGGAAAGGTTTGTATCTAGAAAAGCAAAGAAAAAACAATGGCGATATAAAAAGAAAATTGTGAATTTCGGGGGAAGGAATTAAAAGGTGGAGACAGCTAGGATGATAGCGACAAGTTGTGCAATTTGTGAGTGATGGGATCCACATCACATAGTAGTAGTGGAAGTGCGGGACAAATAGTACTAGCCGTTGGATTTGGATAGATTTCTCTAGCTGTAAAGTGTTGACTGTTCTTACGCGTTGAAAGAAAATACACTCAACTCAATGTAGTCATGCATTTTTTGGAATCAGCTTGCCGACACAATGGTTTGCTGGATTTTTCCTATCAAATGGACTGTAATAAAAACTATTTTTTATTAAATGTACCCACAAATTAATTATTAAATAAATTTGAATTTGTCACTCACTTTTGACCTATCTCTCTTTGCAACTCTGTCTAAGGACGTAAGGTGATTGTTAACAAATTGAAGTGCATTATTCTTGAGGTAATTTTTACTTATCGGATTGGTTTTTCAGTTATGAAAACATTGTTACGGCATAGTAAATGATCCATAGCGTGAAAAATATGAAAGCTCCAAAAGGCTTCTTTGTTATCATACTTTATGCTTAATTACACTTTTGATTCTCTATTATAGGTGTAAATTGAAAATAGTTCTCCTATTTTGTGTATCGTCAGATTTAGTTCTCAAACAGAATTTGAATCTAAATCATAATGAGTTATTATTTTTTAATGATGTGTCAATAAAAAGGTGACGTGACAGACGCTTACGTGGAAAAAATCATTATTATATTATTTTTTATTAAAAAATATAATTTATATTTTTAAAAATTAATATTATAATTGTGAAAATATTTTAAAAAATACAATTTAATTGTTAAAATTAAGTTAAAAGAAAATGAAAAACATCTGCAGCAGCATGAAAGCAAATGAGGATCAGAAGCATATGAACTAGCTTGAACCCTAAATCAAAAAACAGTCCCAATTCACCAAAAGCCCCAAATCGTGAACCCTTTTCATCAAAATCGACCATTTCCCTTTTCTTCATCATCATCTGATTCCGATTTCGTCTTCTTCTTCATTGTTGGTCATCGTCATTGTGTTCCGTGTTGGTGTTCGTCGTCTTCTTCTTCTTCATCGTCTTCATGTTCGTGGTCGTCTTCTTCATCGTCCTTTGTATTTCGTTGTTTCTTCGTTGTTTCTTCGTTGTTCTCTGTTTCGTTTCTTCTTCGTTTGTTCTTTGTGTTTTTTTAGGAAAAGAATGTCTTGTCATTCGTATTCAATTACAAGCAATAATTCTCATTTGAGAATTAGAAAAAAAGAATATTTGTGTGGACTTGAATCTCCTTTGTATACTTCTTGAACGGCTGAAAATCTAGGTCGAAGGTTTCATGGTTGTAGATTTTATAAGGTAAACTATTGATCAAAATTCTGGAATTTATTTATTTAATTTTTTTTTTGTATTGTTTACAGATTATAAAAATTTGTTGTTACGTTGTTTAGTTACAGGGTACTTCTTGTTTTGCTGTTATGTTGTTTCAGTTACAGGGTAAAAAATCTTGCAATTTTTTTTATTGGTTTGATGAGCCAATGACATAACGTGCAAAAGAAGTTATTATGTCTTTGATGAAAATGATTGATGAATTCAAGAAGAAAGATAATGTGACAAAATATTGTGATGATGAAATGAAGTTGAAACGAATGAAGGGCTTTCTGGCATTGTTATTTTGGTTATTGTAATGTTGAAGTAATTAAAATGATTGGATTAAGGGTGTTTTGTAATGATGTAATTTAGGGTGTTTTTGGTTGAAATTGTAATGTAATTGTTTAAATAATCAAATTTGTAAGGTTGTTATTATAAAATGAAATTAGTATTATTTAATTCAATTGTCTATTTTTACATGTTAATAACTCAAATTGATATCATTGTATAAATACAATTTGGTTAAACAATTTTCTAGTTGTTTGAAATAATCAGAATAATCTGGTCAAAATAATTAGAACAATATTCCAATTTTTGAACCTAAATTTGATTATCAGAATAATGAGAATAATCAAAACAATTCTTCAGAATAATCTGGTCCATAATCTGAAGTTATAATTTTGATATCACTCCATCATTACATACTACTGCATTACAAAATAATCGTTCCATAACTTAGGTCCAATAAAAGATCATGCTAATGCATTACAAAATAAAATTGTTCCTTCACAAGTAACCAAAATAAAAGTACATATTCATAGTAACCAAATTATATAGGTTCAAGTATCATTACATATTCATAATAACCAAAATAAAAATCACAAGTTTCGTGCCTTCAATTGATTTGTGAATCTTAAATTGGTGAAGCTTGTGAATCTTGAGATAAAATTGTTGGTGTTTCTCCCTCGTCACCTCCAACCCTTGTTGTCTTTGCTCTCTTTGCTCTGTTGATGTTATTTCCACCTTTTGGTATCTCTTTATCTGCTGCACTTTTATCCTTGCATGTCCTCGTGTTGTGGCCAAGTGCAAACTGTCTTGGTAGTTTGTTAGAACCTTTTGACTCGTCATTTGACTTGTTCCTATTTTTCTTTGGTCTACCCGGTGCTCTTCTCATGATTGGGGGATTTATAAGATTTTTCTTTGTTCCTATCTGGTTCAGTTTCAAGATTATCTATACAGTGTTCCACAAAGACGTCAATTGCGTTGAACCCTTTGACATCTTCAGTAAACTTTAATACATCCTCGTCATTGTTGAGAGGTCTAAGTCCACGTGTAAATGAGTACTTCAAATGCTGGTACCACAAACGTTTAATTCTCATATATCCCAAACTTTTGACCATTTTAGTAATTTGCATGTGGGACATTAAGTCTACATCCCAAGACCAATTCATCTCATCCACTTGGGCACAAACGTACATCTTCACTAGGTGGTTTACAAAACTACCCCCATGGTTAATTCTTAACCTAACTCTGTGGACTGAAAAGGATCTTTTATTCTTGAGGTTCGAATTCCGTACAATCTCATCAATATCATTATGAATTACATTATTAGTGTTTAAAGAAATGTTACGTGGAGTGGTAGTTGATCATATTTTTTTGGCCTAAAAGAGGCCTTCACTAAGTGGATCCTAGATGTCTTTTATTTTTTTTGTTTTTTTGTCCTATTTAATGTTTGCGAGTGACTTGTTGTTTTCCCAAGCAACACTTGATCATATGCAATATGTTTCTCACACGATGAGTAAAATTAGATGTTTGATGGTGCCTAAAAACTGATGGAGGAACAACTAATTGTGGAGTCTTATCAAGGATAACAATAACAGATCATTGTGTGGTTTATCAAACAAATTAGAAAATTACAATGTTTTCATGATTGAGCTTTGGGGTGTTTTAGAGAGCATTAGAGAAAATTACACATTAAAAAGAAGTCTTTTTACAAACACTTCATCTGTTTCTTTAGAAGGCATCTATTCTTTAACATTTTTTATTGCCTATAAGAATCTATTCTTCAATGTGTGAAAACAACTCTTTTGCTACACATAAGTGAAACCTCAATTCATTAAACAGAGGACATTGCTGAGAGTTTTTTTTTTCACGTTGAGAATGTTTCTAAAATAAGGTTTTGCGGAGAGGGCAGCTAATTCAGATGGATCAAATTTGTGTTCCAAATATTACTCATGTCATACAACACGTTTAGAAAAACTGTTTTTTAGACGACTGACACAGCACATCCACCGACCTGCTTTTATATGGGCCCAATTGACATCTGGGGTTGTTTTTTTATCAATTGACGGCTGGACAAGTTACTTATTATTTCTTACAAAACTTAGATAAATTTTATACTACTATTGTATCTAGTGTTGTTATTGTTTTTTTTTACAGGATATGTAATATTATTGTTAAACATTGATTATTTCGTATTTCTATAAAACTCTCGGTAGAGTGTTTTAAGGGTATAGGTTAGTTAAATTTTACTATTTAATAATGTTTAAAAGTTATAGAGATGTTTATTTAAATTAAAATAAATAAATAAAATATATATGTGCTTTTTTAATAGTGTTTGGCTGGATGTAGATCAATGAGAACATATGTAATGTTGTAGAATTTTTATGTTTGGTTCAACTTTTAGAAAATAATAGGGAGTGGAGATTTTCTCCGTTGAACTAAACAGACTCTTAAATTAAAATATATATATATTAGTGTTTTATTTTTTCTAAGAAGTGGATTTTTTTTTTGTCAAATTTATTCTTTATGTTTGTAAATATTTATATCAATAATTTTAATCTCAAACCAGCAAAATTGAATTTCAATATTCTCCTAAATTTTCAATTAAATTAAGTAATTTTTAAGGGATTTTAATTGCAATAATTACGATAACATAAATTCTTACTCAACTTTTAGAAAAATAATTAAGCAAAAGAGTTGCCATCAAAATTTAATTAAACAAAAGAGTTGCCACCCTAAAATAATTAAGCAAAAAAGTTGTCACTAAAATTTCAATTATTTCTTAAATTGAATAGAGTTGCCATCAAATTTTATTTTAAAATAAGGAAAATATTAAAAAACTCTTTAAAATAAAAATAAAATGGTATTTGAAACCAAGTTTTGAATTTGATAGCCGATTGTGCGTACATAAAGTATTAACATCATACGACATCCGTTAAAAATACGATTACTTATAATTATTCGTGCAAAATTAATGTTAACTTAAATATATTCATTTATCCTTACTATTAAATATAAATAACGGTTGTTTTTTAATATGATTTTGTAATAAATGTGTGCTTATAAAATAGAGAAAAAATATATTTTTATTAATGTGTTTGACAAGAGTTCGATATTGCTCTTACGTATCTCTCCCTACGATAAATAAATCAAAGTTACGAAATTTTTAGAGAAAAAATGTAGATGCGTTTTTTTTAGAAAGTTTATTTTGTTATTGAAAATAAAAAAAAAAGTTTTGATGAAATAAAATGAATTTGTTTAATTTAAATAATTATTTAAAAAAAATTCAAATTTTAAGACTATTAAGTTGTTCAACTTGTATTTAAAAAAATATCAAAAACTAAAATGATATCACATCTAATTAATCCGTTTAAGAATAGTCTTATTATTTTAATTATAAAAATGAGCTTTAAAATTTTCAAGTTGTAAAACTTGTGTTATAACCACTCAAATATTAAAAAGATGTCAAATATAATTTATCATTTAATTTTTTTTTAATTATTTTAAAAATAAAATAAAAATAAGTTTTAAAATTATCAAATTATCACAATTTATGTAACATATTTTTAAACAATACTTTATTAGTTTTATTTTTTAAAATTAAATAAATATTCAATTTAATAAACTAAAATAATTTCAGAACAACCAATAGTAATCTTTCATAACAATACAATATGGTTACGCATGCTTTGAGAACACGTATGGTTACGCATGCTTTCAGAACAAGTATGCTACGTTTTCAAACGGCTACGTTTCCAAATAGCCAATCATGTGTTCAAAACAACTAAGCATTGTTTCAAAACATAAGGTAAGCATACTCAAGTTTCAATAAATCCTAATTGAAAAGCAAATTACCACAAATTTTCAGAAAAATAAAAATATTTTTTAAAAAGTAATTGTCTCTAATATAAAGATACATGACTCATGAAGATGCCTATTATATTATAGAGAAGATGAAATGTTAACTAAAAATTATGTATTTTTATAAATAAAACTAAGTATTACACTTTTATTGTTTTTGGAATAAAATTAATACAAACTTTAAAAAATAAAAAATACAAAATATTCTCAAAGTAAATTAACCCTTAAACATTTATTTTAATATATAGTTTTTTATTTAAAAAATCTCTTTATTTTAAAATTTAGTACTAGGTCATAATCAAGTTTCAAAGAGATCGTGTAGTGTCTTTATTTTGCTTATTTTTTATCATTTTTGTTTTATTATTTTAAACATGAAGTGGACGATGGTATCTTAAAAATACAACCAGAAACCCTTCTTATTTTTCATGTTAAAAAATAAAAAAGTTAATAAATAATTATTTATTTGTTAATGATATAATTTAATTGATTAAAATTAATAATAAAATATATAAAAATTTAATAGATCGAGCAAATAATGTTTGTAACATTTTGAAATTTATTTTTATTATGATTTGATATTTTATTCCTAACGTCAAATTCAATTATAACATAAAAGGTTAAAAAAATAATAAAGTAAATAAAAATGAGACGCTTATCTAAGTAGTATAAAAAATAGATAATTAATTTTAATGCTTGAAAGGTTATAGATAAAAAAAAAAATGCAAACCATGCTATATAGACAAAACATATAGTTAATTTTAACACTATCTATATTTATTATACATTTTTTTCAAAATAATCGTCAAAATAATACACATTAAAATTGAAAAGAATGTCAATGATAAAACATAAGAGAATAAGAATTATGCCTAACACATTATCATAACCAAAAACATTTTTTAAATGTTATTGATATATCCGCTCAAACTCTAAAAACAATTATGTATTTTGTTATTAATTTTACTTAATCAAGTAGTATTAATTATGATCAATCAATCTTTTTGTTAAATTTTTTATTTTTTAGAATAAAATTAAAATAAAAGGGGTTAGAGGTTAAATTTCAAAGATGGGAATATACACGTAGTATTTAATAAAAATTACTAAAACAAAAATAAGAAAAATATAGAAAGTATTTGAAGGCACGTGGAGAATTCAATCTAATACTAAATTTTGTATATATAAAAAATTAGAGATTAGTTATTATGCATTATTAATTTAAAAAAAGTATACAATTAAAAATGTACTTTATTATTCTATTTTTTCTTTCATTTGTCCTTCGTGTGTTTCTCTTTACTATTTTTATCATTTGCATGTTTATGTTGTCACTACTAATTCATAGTAGTTTTATATTTCGTAACTTAGTATTATTGATGTTCATCTTTTTGTTATTATGTTGATGATCACCACCATTCGCACATGTTTCTTCTTCTTGTTTATTGTGTGTACAAATAGATAATGCCCCATTTTTTAGGTTAACGTAATATTGACATTTTAATTAATGATTTTTTATTTTATTAACTCGTACATTCTCTTGAATTCATTTTAAGGGAATTTGTTTTCAATGTAGTTGTTTGTTTTTCTTTGTTTAATTTTAACATTTACTTTCTACATTTATTTTTTAATTTGTGATATGATGTGAGGGATTTCAATTTTAATTTTTTTTTAGTTTTACATTGGTTTACAAAATTAAGTAATTTAGCTCATATGTGACATATTTAACAAATCGGTCAATTTAATATATATCTAACACAACACTGGGTTGGTTAAGAGCAAATGAATAGATGGATTAATTTATTTGATATAATTTAATTTAGAGATGTTATTTGTTTATTATAAATTTAAAAGAGAAAATATTTGACCTATACGATTTCAGAAACCAAATTGTTGATTTACATGTTTGCTAATAAAAATATGATATTTTAATTTTTTTTTAAGTGGCAAATATTTTTATTTAAATATAATGAATATTACTACATAAATAAACTTAAAAAAAAAAGAGAAAATAAATTATGTACTATAAGTGTAAGTTAATTTTACATATTATTTATTTTACATAGAATGTGTACATTTATTAATAAAGATAAACAATGAATTTAATTTATACATAATGTTGGCACAAATAGTTTTTACATTATAAATGAAAATCATTAACAGTTTGTAAAATTTGATTAAAAAAAAATTAGTAGTTTGTTAAAAAAAAAATTAGTGAGTGAGATGCCATTTATTTCAACTTCCCGGTGTAAATTATAATCTATCGCTCCTTCCTTCCGCACCGACTTTCAGCAGCACTCATCGCATGGCAGCTGAACCTTCATCATCATCGCCGTCATCGGATGTCACCTCCGACACAAACACCATTCATCCGCCTTCTTCTCCCGTTCGCGATGCTTCCCCTTCTCCTTTCTCTGTCATCGATTTTCTCTCTATCTGCCGCCACCTCAAGGTACGTCTCCATAAATTAGGTTTATAATCCACTTCTTAGCTTCTCGAGCAATTAAAGAAATGAGTCGCGAGAGTTCAATGTCCAAAATTGCATGTTGCGCTGGTCATAGTTTAATTTCGCTTACTAATTGTTTAGCTCTTGTTTAACTAAACGTGGTTTCGGTTTGTAATATAGTTTTATTAGGTTAGCATTACGCGAACCTATCAAATGATCGATTGCGACTGTGTTTCTTCGATTTCCGTTTTTTTTCTTCTTTTAATTTATAGTCCTTTAACTTATTTGTATACTGTGTGTTTGGTGTGAAATAGACAACAAAGAGAACAGGATGGGTGAGAAGGGACGTTAAGAATCCAGAATCTATAGCGGATCATATGTATCGAATGAGTTTGATGGCTCTGATTGCACCAGATGTTCCCGGTTTAGACCGAAACAAGTTAATCCATTTTCCTTTTTCTTCCGAGCTGTATATTAGTAATGACAATTTTTTGATAGAACCCAAATCTGAGTGTAGATTTTCTGAAACTTGTTTGTGTGTTAATTTTCAGGTGCATAAAAATGGCTATTGTTCATGACATTGCAGAAGGTATGCTGATCTCGATATAATTTGTCAACATCTGGTAAAAGTAGCTATGTCTTTCTTATATATCATTTGCAAATAGTTTTCGAGACAAGTTTGGTTGAAGTCAGCCAGGGGAATAATAATTTGATGGAGTGTAATCATTGGAATGTGGAAGAGGCCGAGTGAATACATGGGAAAGTTTAAATTTTATATAGATAAGGTATGAATGATATGATTTTGTGTTATGAATGGTAACCTTGACAGCAATAGATTCTTGTGGTATGAATCATTTTTCTCAGCCATTTTGCTTTTTCGCTGTCACTCTTGGTGATAAATTGACAAATGCCTAAAGAGTAGAAGTCCACATGAAAGTATTTGAATTATGTATTATGAATTTTTAAGAATTTAAGTGAAACTGAATTTGATTAGTGTTTGTTTGAACTTCACAATGCATAACCAATAATACATATATATATATATATATATAATCTTCTAGATGCTAACAATCCAGATTAACCAACTATAACAGAACTTAACTGAAATTTAACTACTGTCAGTTATGCCTAGCATGCATACCTATCTGGGGCTAATTCAGAGGGCTCTAGAAGACCACAATGTTCCGTGTTCAGTGACAGAGTCTAGGAAAGGAGTATTCAGTATTCACATACTCCTATAAACATAATGCTTGCCGTTTATTTGATGCATACAAAATTACAATGATTTTGTTATCTCTATTTTGTTTTTGTCAAAAATGCAGTTCTTAGGCTTTTGAAATGCCAGAAGCTTGAACATGAGAGTATCATGTTATCATCATATTTCTCATCCATGCTTGCTCCATGGAAATATAACTTGATTTGCTTACTCTGGTTCTTTGTTTAATAGCAATGATAGGGGACATAACCCCCATGGATGGAATTTCAAAAGCAGAAAAGAGTCAACGAGAACAAGCAGCACTTGAGTATATGTGCAAAATAATTGGAGAAGGATCAAGAGGTGCTTACTTGTCACCCTGTCTGTCTATGAGTTTATTAATGAGATAATTTAGAAAACTCACATCTCTTGGTTTTAATTGAATTTTCATATTGAAGGAAAGGAAATAACTGAGTTGTGGACAGACTATGAAGCAAATTCTTCTCCAGAAGCAAAATTTGTGAAGGACCTTGACAAGGTTTGTGGCTTTTTGCCTAATCTGTTTTTCGGTGGTTCACTTCTGGGCTTTACCTTTGCTTTACATTTTGGCTGGTGCTTTGGATGCTATACTGGTATACCCTGCTAGAGTGGTGCCCCAGAGGATGTTTGGTTGGATGGGTTGTTTTCGAGGAAAATGAATGGAAGTTGAAATTTTTCATTTGTTGAAGAGAGTTACACTGTTAACAAAAAAGATCAATGTATTAGGGAGATGAAGGGTGGAAAGGGATGTTCTATTAGAGGGGTTGAACTGGGAACATGCAATGCAAGCAAGTGTCTCTACCAACTAAGCTAGGATCGTCAGACCTTTTGACTTTTGTAGGCTCATGACATATTCTTCGGCTTTATCAAGAATAGTATATTGATTTATGCACGTTAATTTTTCTGATTCATTTGGCTAGATATCTTAATCAAAAGGGGAAGATGATATAATATGAAATGATGCTGCCGATTCCAACATTGATTTACCTTTTCTCTATCCTTGTGTCCTCATTTTCAATTTAAATCCCGTGTTATGCTTTTCCTTCCCTCAATTCAAATGGCAACCGATAGGTTGCATTTGGATCATTGCAGATTTTTAAGTTTAGGACTAGAAGGAAGAGACCATTGCAATAAGTAGCTAGTTTATTGTCCATATTTTACTGCACAGATTATTTTAATTCGTTTCATAGTGATTATGCCACATTTTGTTCCATACAGGTAGAGATGATACTTCAAGCCCTGGAATATGAAGATGGTGAGGGCATTCTTGAATTTTATTTTTTCTTATACTTTTTCTCTTTATTATAATAGTATACAGGCCTTGTCAAACCATTTGAATTATTTGTCAATCTCTGTACAGTAATTATCTTCAAGATTAACATATATTTTGGCAATAAACTTATGCAAATGATCTTGAACTTAAGACATGTTATACTTTTGGCAATATAACTAATATTTTAATTACCTCAGAGTTTCCTTGTTTGTTAGCTATAGGCTACCATTAATGATAAATCGTATTACAATAATGCTGATGATTTAAGGCCTTGAATTTATTGTGTATTCATATATAATACTCATGTTTTAGAACTGTTTATCGGTAGTTTGGTGCTGTGTTTGCCATTTGATAGACCTACATTGTCTTGCATTAGCTTCAAAGCGTTTGACAAAACCTAATACGTAGACCATTTATAAATGTTTTGAATTCTGGTACATGATGCATGCATCGTTTAATCATCTATACTTGTATGCTACTCCCTCCTGTCTCGATTATTCACAGAAATACCTAATCTCTAATTCATTACAATTAATTTGTTTAATGTATTAATATAACAAGTAATAGTATTCCTCAAACAGCTCTTCTTGGGAACTTGTTTCATAGGAATAAAAGAGACATTGAAAAATGAAATCTATATTAATTGAAGGGTATTTTAGGAGTGATATCATTAAATAATGTGAAATTATTTGAGATTTTTTATTTATTTTAAATCACCAAATGAGTTCTTTCCTGCTTATGATTGAGACCAGAAGGAGTACAAACATTGGAATAAATGGATATGTTGATGATTGCCATTTTTGTTTATGGATTTGTGCAGAGCAAGGAAAGGATTTGGATGAATTTTTCCAGTCAACTGCCGGTATGATTGTCCGTGTTGTCTTTCATTCTTGTTATAACTTACAGTTGTTGAAGTATCTGACTACTTTAAAAGACAGTGTGGATTTATAATCAGAAAATCAAATTTCAACAACTTCATAGTTTATCAGTATATTTTAATCGATGGTTATTGCTGCACTTTATCCCCCTAAAGTGCATCGATCCTTTGTTTGAATATTTCTTGGTTGGTTAGACATACGCTGAATACCTATGGCCAAGTAATATTAAAGCATAATTAACTATCTCATAATAGGAGCCAAGTAATATGCTACTGATATATATGGGCTAGGTTATTGGTAGCCAGCCTCCTTGTATGCAAATCTGCACTTGAAAGTATGATTCACTTGGTTATGATCTGAAGCTGAGAAGTGGTACCTTGGCTGAATATGGTAGTGTTCGTTATGACAAATTATACTCAATTTGAATGATTTTTACATCTGTCTGGAATCTTTTTATGGGACAACATTACTGGTTAATTATGCCTTAGTTGCACCTGGTTCCTATCAAGAGATGGAATGCCATTTGACATTCAAATTACTTGATATGTAGATGGATCCTATGGTTTTGAATCTTTTGATCTTCCGCATATTTTGTTCATTTGTTGCCAAAATTAATAAAACACACCCATTTCTCATTACCAAAGTTTTGGGAGTATAAACATGACATTGTGACATTTAGTGTAGTCCAAATATCCTTTATCCACTTAAACTTCACTAATGAAGATGATCCATTCCCCCCATTGCCACTCATGAAACAATAAGGGGGCTATATTTATTTGAAATGGTGGAAAATCAAAATACCTAATGATGATTGATCAAAGAGAATTGACCAAATGATATGCGCCTGTTGTTAAAAGGGTTCTAGAAAGAATATTGAAAGATAAAATTAAAAGTAATTGTAAAAAACTGAAAAGAGGAAGAACTTATGGGGGGAATCTTACGTTTTGCAGGGAAGTTCCAAACTGAAATTGGCAAAGCTTGGGCATCAGAGATTGTATCGAGAAGGAATAATAACTAAATCCCCTTGTCATTCTGACTCAACTCTAGAGTGTACGGATCACCATCTTGAGAGGAAAGTATAAAGGGTAAGAGGATTCCTTTATAAGTTTGTATCTTAAGTTCATTGGTTCTTTCTTTAGAAGTTCGTTCATTTGGTTGTTGTATAGCATGAGTGAGAACACTATATGGTGGAGGCATGTTAAAGACACTGTAAGCTGTACATACCATTAAAATAGGTGTGCATGAAGCAGCATTGAGTCGATGATTTTGCTGAATTATTTTGTATTAATATGCATTTAAGTTCGTTCAACCTTGTCTTGTATTCATTAAATCTCATTGATATGAGAGGACTGAAACTATTGAACTTTCAAAAGATGCTTTCATTAGTTCCATGTACCTTTTTTTCTTTCCTTTTTAATAAGCATTAGTTCCATGTAGTTTGATACCTTTTATAGTGGCTGTAGATAATTTGTTGTCGTTATTATGACCTTGAATGGTCAATCAACATCTACAAATATGCACTTGCATTAAAAGTACCCTTTACATTTGGTAGAGCCAAGTTCAATTACAAGAACTTTTGGTTGCTAGAGTCAAGGCAAGCCTGAGTGTAGGCACTCGTGATCTGTGAATTGACAGATAATTTTGTTTTTCTGTCAACGAAACCATTCATTGGTGCACAGAGCAGCTAAGGACCAGCTAATTCATGGAAATTCTATAGAGTATTTCTTGATTTCGAATCCAAATTTGTAAAGTTTGTTTTCTGCATCATTTGACGTAGCTTCGGATGTCATGTAAAGCAGCTTGAGTTGTTGATTTTAAAGAGCAAGTTTAGATGAAATTTCAAGAGTCAAATTGTTATGGGAAAAAAAAAACAGAACCATGAGTACAAGTAATTAATATTCTCCCAATTAAAAGACGAAAAATTAAGAAGCATAAAAATACGAATGAACTTATTTATTACTATCACTTTTTGAATATTTTTACAACACATTGAAAATATAAGACATTAAATACATTCATTCATCAATATTTCAATGATAAACACTAAAATCATTTAAATGATAAATACTTCTTATAATCACATTCTTTTTTTATAAATAAAACAAAAAAGGCTTAAACTCACTTTTGATATCTCTATTTTGTATAAAATAGACTTTTAATCTTTATTATTAAAATTGATTATTTTATCCCTTATTAATTTATTCTTGGGTTTCTTCTTTTTTAGACATTGACAAGGTGGATTCTAATTCACTTATTTATTTTATTTAAATATTAAA